>JBAMJV010010833.1:32500-40627 GCA_037951105.1 Echinarachnius parma | reverse complement strand
GCTAGCATGCAAAATGAAATATTTAAAATATGAAAGATCTTCAACCAATAAAACGATGAAGATTATGTTTGCATGCATGTAGCTCGCAACGTGAGCATGCAGCAAATTTGTGTGTCATTAGTGCACGGTAAGCATGCGGGTACAGTCTGCAAGCTTCATTTTAGCAGTGATCGCTTATAAGTAAGCGTGCCGCTAGCTAGTCATTAGCTTGCGACAAACTAGTTACTAGCATGCGACATGCTTAGATTTATGAAGGGGATATACATGTACATTGAAATCTGAAAGAAAACAACTCACTTCAGAGTCCAAATTGCTGAAAACCAGTCCTGGTTTGAAGGTAGACCTCTTGGAGCCCAAGCCTTGCTGCGTTTGTTGATGTTTTCTAGCTTGAAGTCCAAAGCTTCTCCTTGACCTTCACCTCCAGACCAAAAAAGATATGTGGGTTGATAGGAATTCACGGATCTGAGGAGGGGCTGCCAAGTATGTTGTCAGAAAGATTGGAGCATGCTTTACCATTCCTGCAAATTGTAAAAGAAAATACACTGTTTAGACAGTTGACATATCATGTAACATGGGCAATTAGTGAAGTTACATTTGAACACATGTTGTATTGTACAATACGAGACGATGCTACATAAAGATGCCTTCAGGAATATTTTCTTTAAATTTGTTCTATGTTATTCAATACCTCCTGACAAAACCTTCTTCACACAGTAATTCCATAACAACAATTGATTTGTAAGCATTTTGTTATAGGCAGGGCACTAGGACTGGCCCGCTGGCATGGGGCTAGTTAAATATTACTTTGGGCGAGCAAAAATGAAAGTCATATTTTGGTGGCCAGATCAGGCAAGCAAATTTTTAACCCGACCTTGACAAAACTATAATAATCTTAGTTTATGTTTGTAAGTTTGTAAATAATATTATGGGCATGGTAGATTTATTTCATACATGTACATTAGTTTTGTTATAACCTATATGAATAGTTTTGGTGAATTAACAGTCAGTTGACCAGAACTGTTAATACAGGTGTACATGTATACATTTACCTCAATAAATTCTCACCAACATGCACAGTAAAAAAGAAGGAATAATGATCTAAAAGTAAAACTGACCTGCTTGAACCAAGAGAATCTCTTCAGACAAAGTTCATCTCTCTTTCAGTCGTCCATCCGCACTACTTGTTGTACTGTAGTTGTAGATCAAAATCACTCTGACCGCCTACGGCTACGTTGACTTCCCAAACAAAATAATTCTGCACTCTTAATGATCATAGTCATTGAGTCTGAAACTCTGAGATCATTGATGAGGTAAGACATAAAAACCTGCTGTTGAAATCATACGGCCACCACTGCACTACACTGTCAACATGTGTGTGGGTCACATTGCATTGTCTTTGATATGACACCGTCATGCATGCAATGCACAATACACAGTGCATGCAATCTTTCACAACACAACGCGAGCTTTGAGTCTTTGAGATTCTTACTTACAACGTGTTCCGCCAAAATCTTCTTAACAAGTACACTAGTGACCATCTTGAACAAGCTCCTAGATATATTCATAAGCGATCAATCCGTCACAAATAATAACAAATTAACAATATTTCCGCTTTGATCACTCATGTCGTTGACAACGGTTCGCTCAAATCAGTACAGTTTTAACGTGTATCAAACGTACACGGGCTGTGTATATATATTTGTACGTTGTATTTAGGATGCTGCGCTTGACGTGCATTGCATAGCGTACACGTTGATGCACAAAACGAGACTTTTGTGTAAAGACTAGAAAAGAGTCTACCAGTCGTTTTTCAAGCTTTCAAGGATTTTTATACCTCAATACTTCTTTAAATATCTTCAAAACGGCACGGTAAATTCTAATTTGGCGCGGTCAGTCTTTTCAAATCAGACCCTAGTTTAATATAAACAAGGTTTTAGACCTGCCAAATGTCTACTCTGACTGCCTCGGCTCTTTTCATGTTCGCTAGAGCGCAATTAGACCACCGAAAACACGGACAGCATCGCTAATCTGCGCTGTGTATCCCACTCGCACGGCGTAATTATCTCCATAACAAGAGATCTCCGTAAGAACGTATTAATCGTCACTGCCAATGGAGTTCATGAAGTAGAGGTGCAGATGGTGTTTTGCGGGCAAGTCTAACAATCAGTCGGGCAGCCCGGTTCTGGATAGTTTGAAGTTGTTTTATGTCTTTAGCTGAAAGGACGGTGAGCAAGCTGTTACAGTAATCTAGTCTTGAGATGATCAGGGCCTGAACTGCGTGATGACATGTTTTTTCTGTCGATGTATCGTCGAATGCACCATAGATTGCGGAGGTAGAAATTGCAGGAGCGTTCTATATACGTAACATGTGGTTTGACACAATCGCAAAATTGAGCGGGAAAACTTGTAATAATCATTGGTATTTAAATAAGCTATTCACGCGGGTATTATAGCGCTTACAAAATACATAGAAATACAATTCTACAATCAGAAACGTACTAATTACATATATACAAATATTAACTTTATAATCAATCGCAAAACACGGAAAAGGTGGGGTTTTAGGTGTGATTTAAATATAGTGACAGATGGAAGCTCTCTTATTATTTGTGGTAAACTATTCCAAACCGTTGGGGCTAATATTCCAAATCTTTTACCAAATTAATGCAATTTGAAGTGGGTATAAGCAATTGTGTGGTATCTTTTGATAAACGAAGGAAACGAGGAGGGTCAAAACGTACAATACAAATTGACATATACACTGAACACAAAAAGTAACTAGCCCCCTTAACAACTGCTTATAACTTTTTTATAACCGATAGTTTTTTCAGGATGTCATCTTAACACAATATTAGTACAGTTGTTATGTACATTTTGTGTGAAAATCAGAGATATTCATCACATTATGGCTAAATGAGCATAGATTAAAGACAACATGGCCCAATTCAAAAGTCACAAGGCCTTGCGCGTGCTTGTACATTGTTGTCAAACAGCACATGTGGCTGAATGCAATGATTATGGTGTATGAAACAAGGCTGTTTGATATTCCATTCAGTTTGATTTTTTAATGGCACATGTGGTGAAATGCATTACTAATTGCAATTGTATGAATTTTGAAATATGATAATTTTATCTTGAATGTGTGCTCACTCAACCATAAATTAATGGTTACCTCTTATTATTACACATTGTTTTTCGAACTACCATGGGGATATGTTGGCAAGACGAAATCTTGAAACGATTCTTGGTTATGAAATTATGAGCAATTGTTTAGAAGGGGTAGTTAATTTTTGTGTTCGGTTTAGTTAGGGGCAGAGTTATTCAAAATTGTACAAGCCATCAAACATATCATAATTTGTTCAGAAATAGGTAACCAATGGAGTTCATGAAGTAGAAGTGCAGATGGTGTTTTGCGGGCAAGTCTAACAATCAGTCGGGCAGCCCGGTTCTGGATAGTTTGAAGTTGTTTTGATGTCTTTAGCTGAAAGCACGTTTAAGCAAGCTGTTACAGTAATCTAGTCTTGAGATGATCAGGGCCTGAACTGCGTGATGACATGTTTTTTCTGTCGATGTATCGTCGAATGCACCATAGATTGCGGAGGTGGAAATTGCAGGAGCGTTCTATATACGTAACATGTGGGTTTTAATGAAGAGTCAATATATACGCCCAGGTTCATTACTTTAGGTGACAGGGGTATAGCTTCATTGCCAATCGTGAGATGTAAGTTTGTCAGATGAGTGAATGAGGTAGTAGGACGGCCCAAAGTCAGGAATTTGGTTTTGGCATTATTGAGGTTGAGAAAGATCGCAGACATCCAATCACCTATCTCAGGCAGACCTATACAGGCAGACAAGCGAGAAAGGGATCTTTTCACATCATCAGAACTGTTTGGATCGTAAGAAGCGAAAAGTTGTATCGTCAGCATAATGTACCTGATATTATCTGAGATCGGGGTGACATATGTGCTGAACAATATCGGTCCCAGTACAGATCCTTGCGGGACTCCATAGTGAACTGGCAAAGTGTCTGAGAGCTGTCCATCTATGGTGACACGAGATGTCCATCCGGTCAGGTACGAACGCATCCATTGATGAACGACTCCAGACAGATAGAAGCGAGCGTTGAACAGATGCGTCTTAGCAGGATAGTGTGGTCCACCGTATCAAACGCAGCGCTTATATCTATTTCACAAAGATCCTAAGTTGAACTTGTCTCTAAGTTGGACTTAAAATGTATGGAAAGCCATTAGTTTCTTTGACATTCATTTTAAAAGTCCCTTTTCAAAGGCATAACGTGTTGATTTAAATCATTAATATTTTCTATTATCAAGGAGATTCCATGTGTTTTATGTAAAATTTATGACGGTCTAAAATACTTGCATTCTTGGTTTTGAATATATGTTATTCTAAGGCTACACATGGCTTTCCATAATAGATAAGTCCAACTTAGAGTTAAGTTCAAGTAAGGATCTTTGTTAAACACCCCCCCCCCCCCCTACCCCCCAGGAACACACCGCAATGCAGACATGATATCATTCTGCAATTTCAGGAGAGCCCTTCAGTAATTTACCGTGTGCCTTCTGTGTTATAGGTGTTTTATTCGTATTAACAATAAAAGCATGGTACAGGTCTTGGTTTTTTAAATTTCCATTTCGTTCAAAAGATATTTACGATTGGAGTGTTTGGATATGAAATTATCTACGGGACTTGTTCTGCCGTGTAGAAAGTAAGTGCAATGAGTTAGTGAATATCACTTTGCATTTTCGCTCATTTCTCGTCCAAATAACATCCAATTAACTTGATTTTCACACATTACTTTCTGGACATATCAGATCACACCAATACTCATTTTATTAACCTTGCATCACTTTTTGCACTTGTCAACAAAAGTTACTTGATCCCTTTAACAATGGCGTGTTTCATTGTTGGCGACAACAGACCCAGTGGGGTCCAATGCTTGGCTAAACAAGCTTCAATAAACTCAGAGCAGTGGCAGTTTACGTACCTAAACACAGTCATTCAGCTTATCTTTCATGTCTCTTTATCAATGTATCACGTGATATTTCCATATTCAATTCAGCAATTAAAGGGACTTAGGAACATGTCTGAATCCTCAAAATCTAAATGGAATTCTAGCGGTTCCCTAGTACCTTGTTTTATTTGTATTAACAATAAAAGCGTGGTACAGGTCTTGGTTTTTTAAATTACCATTTCGTTCAAAAGATATTTACGATTGGAGTGTTTGGATATGAAATTATCTACGGGACTTGTTCTGCCGTGTACAAAGTAAGTGCAATGAGTTAGTGAATATCACTTTGCATTTTCGCTCATTTCTCGGCCAAATAATATCCAATTAACTTGGAATTTTCACACATTACTTTCTGGACATATCAGATCACACCAATACACATCTTATTAACCTTGCATCACTTTTTGCACTTGTCAACAAAAGTTACTAGATCCCTTTAACAATGACTTGTTTCATTGTTGGCGAGGATAACAGTTACCATAGCAGACTGAAATCATCACATTGGCCACGGGATCTTTATATGGTATGTAATCATAATGGAACATTGAGAATCTCAGATCAAACTAGTTAAGGGGTCAACAACCAAATAGGAACAAATACTAAATCAGTATAATTTGATTCATTAGGTGATACGTATAGATACGTATCACCTATTGTTTTTGCCCAGCAGGTGCTTCCACATGTGGCATGATATGTCACAATCATCTGTGCTTTGTTTATATAATTCGCGTCATGTTAGAAATCTCGATCTTGATAATGTCTCGTTCAGAACATATCAAATTATCATATGACAAGATACGGTATCGATATCATGATGCATCATCATTTCCCGCGCTCATTCCCGTTTTTAAAATTATACCGCAAATGTGGAAGCAAAAGTTCTTTCATGTTTTTATTCTCTTTATTTCCTTTCATTTATTGTGCGCGATGTATCTCAATACTGGCTAGAGATATCATCATGAAACTTTGTACACATATAGACCATGGTCTGAAGTTGTGCACATGGGTAATAACTTTGTCGTCACTACCCCGTGACGTCATAGAGACGCCATTTTGTGAAATATTTCAATTGCCACTATCTTTCTTATAAAATGGTATTTCTGAACCAAAACTCGTACATAGAAAGTTCATGTCAAGGGCAACAAAAGGGGTTATTGGGGCCAAGGTTGTACGTGTACAAAACGGACGCGTACGCGCGCGTCCAAAAATTGTAAGGCTACAAATGAAATACAAACCAATTTTCTATACCAGTTTCAGGTCATTCAGAGCATTTTGAAAAAAAATTGCGTGTGCGCGCTTACGTTACCACGTAGCAACGTGCACTATACCGGATTGAGCATCCGTAATCAACCAATAGGAATGCTCGATTTCCCTTCATTATGACGTCATCATCTTATCAACATGGATATCGAATATGTATGTTGCATCCATTTTGTTTTTAGTTAAAACTTTACAATACGACAGAAGACGTCTTATCAACGTTTCGTTTGAGGGAAAGATTTAGTCCCTCGGAAAGGTCTCGGGATCTTGCCTCAGTATTTGTTTTCTTCAAATCCCTCGGGGAGGAACATACCGTGAGGTTCCCTCCTCCGAAGTTAACGTTCAATAGATAATACTTTACATTATCGGCAATATATAAAGAAAACTGCATAAAAGGTTTGTAAGATGCAGTCATCTCTATAACTCGTGAACACTCTGTTATTTTCTATGAACGGATTTTACATTATAGATATTTGGAGAAGACTGCTGAAAAGCTTAACTTGTTGTATCATTCAATCCCCTCCAATACTTATGACGTCTTGTCTATAAACGGAATCAACATTAGAGTTATATTGAGGAGACTGCTGAAAACTATATAGACTTATAGAATGCGGTAATCTCAACAATTTGTAAACATGTTGATTATTTTCTATAGTTTTTTGTTATCCAAATCGATCGTTAGCAGAGCGCGAAATAAAAACTATTTCAGTAAAAAGTAGCAATAAAGTATATTGCAATTCAAGGGTGAAATATGACAACACCGCAATTAAAGGTGCACGTGTAAAGTGTCAGATTGCCCAAAATGACATTTGAGATTTAAATTCTATACCAAAATCATTGTAAGATTTGTCAGAATGATGTGTGAAAGTTTCATTAAAAGCACACTGCTTTCCTGGTTAAAAAAGCAAAAATTTGCGTCAGCTTTTACAACTTATTACAGTATGACGTTTATGACCGTTTATACACGCTGAATGATTATCAATAATAGATACCGTCATACAAGGGGCATTTGAAACCAATCTAACCCTATCTGATTCTTATCTTACAATAAGCCTAACAACACGGTAGAATAGAAATGTGGAAGATAAAATTAAATTTGGTGGAGTTAGACACTTTACAGGTGCACCTTTAAGATAACAGTAACATTACGTAGTAATAGTTTATGGAGATAAACATCACTTTTCTATTCAATCGCGCGCTGTATGCGGAAGTCAAAGTCGAAAATGACTAATCAGATCTCTACAACATTTTCAGGTTATTCGTTCCGACATGATATATTTCTTCATCCATTTTTGTTTTTCTTGTGCAAGTCGGTACAAAATTTAAAAAAATGCATTTACAATGACAACATTATGATCAACCAATAGAAAATACGAAGAATAACGAATAAGTGCATGTCAAACAAAGTATACTATTGAACGTGGAAGTGATAAATTTGATACAATGAATATAACTCAGATATTGTACTATGTTGCGGATCAAAGTACTACAGAAAGAAAAACAAATATTTTGTTAGGTGATACGTATAGATACGTATCACCTATTGATGTTGCTCAGCGGGGGCTTCCACAATGGCATAATATGTAACAATCATCTGTGCTTTGTTTATATAATTCGTGTCATGTTACAAATCTCGATCTTGATAATGTCTCGTTCAGAACATATCAAATTATCATATGACCAGATATGGTAACGATATCATGATGCGTCATCATTTCCCGCGCTGATTCCTGTTGTTTATTATACCGCAAATGTGGAAGCAAAATTGGTTAATGTTTTTTATTCTCTTTATTTCTGTTCATTTATTGTGCGCGATGTATCTCAATACTGGCTAGAGA
>JBAMJV010010833.1:0-27500 GCA_037951105.1 Echinarachnius parma | reverse complement strand
ACATACCAAATAACCAATGTTGTATCTCTTCTTTTATACGAAAATGAAATAGATTTTCCGGTCAATTGCCACAAATGGTTATGTTTATGGATATTTCAGCCATTTTTGAATCGATTTTGATCAAATAAAGTTTATTATGTCATTAAAATTGTATGCTCTTTCACATTTGACACTGAGTTTTTTTTAATTATTTTATGAACAAATTACTTTGTGCAGCACCCTCTATACCAAACTGAACTACCCCTTCAAGCTTTAATATTTTTATAGTAATTTTGGTTTCTCATTATATTAATGCAGCTCAAGACATGCTTTGCCTGTATACAACATGTTTGTGAAGACTTGACCCCAGTGGCGTGATACAAATACAGATAAATTGGTATCTGTTTCGACCAGATTGTTCACCCACTACATGGGGTTTAATAGCCTGAGAACGAACTGGGGTGATTATTTGAAGGGCATTGGTGTAGTGAGAGGTGCAAGCTGGAGGGTGGGATGGGATGGGAAGAGGGGGGGGGGGAGAATATGTCTGAGGCTATATTGGTTCTTGGTTATTTATTAGTGTGTTTTATCTAGTTGGTATTTTGCTTGTGGTGCCCTAGCTCAGAAGGGCTTGTTCCGCTAAAGACTGATCGGCTCCAATGAAAATGTCTCAATTTATTCAAAGGAACAATTATTTGGAGGCGGTCAGTTCTTATTACATGATAATGATTAAAGTAGCCAGGGGGTGAACATGATCGCCAACTAACCGTTTTGTTTGTCCTTGCTCTAGAGTATCACATTTCGAAACTGAAGTTGTTTGATAAGAGTTGATAGATTATAGGCATGGAGGCGGCTGATCTAGATTTTATCATCGGAGTGGCTTCAAACACGGTCCGGTTTTATAAAATTCACAAAACAATCTTCTGAAGGCGTAGGGAAAAAAAATTATCGGGGGGGGGGGGGTAAGGTATTTTCCCGAATAATCTTCCTTCCCGGCAAGGCAAACATAAATAAATGTCATGCAATATATCAAATTGTTACAGTTACAAGTGAATGACGATTTAAGGATGATTTAAGGATGAAATTTGATATATTACATGACATTCAACGGATGTTCTAAACAGTATATTGGCGAAACCGGAGGTGTTCTACGAAATAGAATGACCGTTCATCGCCAACATATACGAGATTCAAAATATCAAATTTTGAGTGTGAGTAAACATTATAGCAAAACGGTGCAAATAACATAACGCTAGTATTTCCCATATCTCAATTTTACAAAATGAGAATTGAACACGACATTGGAAGGAAAAACAAGTAAGTTTCCTTATTTCTGTTTGAAAACCAGAAAGTAAATAATAACAAATTGTATTTGGGAGATTCCGTTACATTTAGCGTTTTGTTTATACAAAATAACAAATGTTTTTTTTTTATTTTTATGTTTGGCGATCACACAACAATATAATATAATGCGCAGTGTACACATTTCATAGTGATATTGTTGTTATTATGTGTGCGTTGTCATAACATTGTGTGATGTATTCCATGTTTTTAACTCCAGTTACTCTTCTGAAGAGAACGAAACCGGTAAGAAGTGATTGAAATAAAGTTGGTAGGAGTTGGTAGGAGAACGCAGCTAATGGGGCACAACGGGGAAAGCACGGAATGAAATGTTGATGCCAGAGGCTGGGGGCCAATGTCCCTAGCTTGTGGATAAGTCTCAGCTCGGCATCCTTGCGGTCCCCTTCCCCGGAGCAAGTTCTAATGATGCACACTTCAACATCTCCAGCGGAATGGGCACCTACGTTGAAATGTGCAGCCACGGGGAGTCCTGGGCCCCGTTGCAGAAAGAGATACAATCGATTGTAAGTTACGATTGATCGTAAGTCAGCAAATTTACGCGTTTCAACCAATCAGATTTACAATCGTTGTATCTCTTTCTGTAACTTGGCCCTGGAGTGTGGAGGTGGATGGATCTCAGGTGTTCGGTGACCCTATCAGCCAACCGGCGCATGGTCTTTCCGATGTATCCACCCCGGTATTACGTAACAATTGTTTTGACACAGGATCTGTGTTTTATATCGCGCGCTTGCGCGCTCACATCTTATTTTCAAACTAAGTTGTGTTTTTTTCTTTCAGTCTAACGAATAAACCCTGAAGAAGCCCTATGGGCGAAAATTCGGAAAACTATGTTTCATACGGTATTTGCTGTTAATTGTTGTCATGTACATACATATATGCATATATATATATATTTAATTTTATTTTGACTTATTTTATTGTTATTTTATATATATTAAATATATATATATAGAGTTCAAAAAGTTGGTCTGCGTCGGTGTGGTGAATAGTAAGACAAAACAGTAATAATAAACACCGTAAGAAAACATGGTTTCCGAATTTTGGCCCATAGGGCTTCGTCAGGGTTTATTCGACTGAAGAAAACACAACTCAGTTTGAAAGTCAATGATTGTGGGCGCGCAAGCGCGCGATATCAAAACTCAGATCTTAGGTCAAAATGATTGTGACGTAATCCTAAGGATGGATACAGAAGAGTCCATGGTAACCGAGGTGGGGTGGGAGGGGTGGGTGGGGGGGGGGGGGGGGGGTATGAGAACGCAGATTTAATGGGAAGGCACGGAAAGAAATGTTGATGCCGGAGGCGGCCAATGTCCCTAGCTTGTGGATCAGTCGGAATATCGAACTGATGCAAAGAAATTATTCCAAATTAAAAATTTATATTCCGTTAATTTCCGTTAGTTTCACATGATTATTTCAGACTTAGAATGTTTGAGTTGGTTCTCAATCATTATTATTTTGTTCAGTTTGATAAAACCTAATAATTACTTGTTGTATTTTATATCTATTTTTCAGAAGTTATTTACTTTCAATTTGGAATGCGTGAAACTTATTGCCCGAAGTTTGGTGAGATTGTGTTGACATGTCACGACGAGAGCTCAATATTATATTTAAGTATAACTAACATTAATCAAACAAGTATAGTAACATAAGAAACCATGCGGAGTTTGTGTATTATATATGATTACTCTGTTGTTTGGCTTAAATATACCAGGCTCCAGTAAAATGATTGTATTATTGTTTGCTAGCCGGTTCCATTAAAAGTAACTAATGAATATACCTTGCTAAACTTATATTTGAAGTTAGAATCTCCTTTTATGGTATTTCGTTTAATACAAAATGGTGAATCAAAAGCCCAATGACGACCATAAACCTTTTTGTATTACATATATATATTGTATATCGTTGATCATTGATGTCAGCCGCTGATGAAATTATAAATATCATAACAAGGATTATGTATTAATGGAGATTGGTGTCTGTTTTGATCCATGAAATTGGTTAGGATGTCAACAACATCAACAGTCAACAGTTTAGCGATTCAAAACTGGTCCCGC
This sequence comes from Echinarachnius parma, assembly GCA_037951105.1. Classification (NCBI taxonomy): domain Eukaryota; kingdom Metazoa; phylum Echinodermata; class Echinoidea; order Clypeasteroida; family Echinarachniidae; genus Echinarachnius; species Echinarachnius parma. Next base: position 24,105 of record JBAMJV010010833.1, on the reverse strand, counting down.
CATACATTCAGGGGGCGTTGATATACGGAATATTTTTTCCAGAATAAAATAATCAGACACGATTGAATTACACAAAATCTAACAAACAACCCACGGGATATTTTTAATTCGAAACGAAATTTTTTTTTAAATGACACCATATCGTGTACGACTAAGGCTGGGATTGAGTACAAAGGTATAGAGGGTTGCGTAATTGAAGTAGATAATGTACAAATTGCAGGAAAAACATGACGATGAACCATGATGATGATTATAGCAAAGATGATGGTAGTTGTGGTTGAAGTTATTGTTATGATGCCAGCGACAATTATTAAAATAATCTTGACTGTGAAAATGTTTTTCAGTATCGTTTTTTTTTTTATGTCATTGTATTTTTTAGGTTAAATTATAAATGATGCTTATGTGTCAAATAAGGTGAAATATGGAGAGCGATGAGAGCTAACTTGAAAGTGCCTCTGGTGAGGAATCATGCATGAGATGTTACAATAAAAACGTATTCGCCCACGATAGATCAAGGTATTATCGGTTAACAATTTGTCTATGATAAACGATGAAAAGGGACAAACAAAATTCCATAAAATACAAGTTCGCTGCACTTTACTTATCACAAAAAATAAACATGCAGAAAGATAGATTTGTTCGTCGTAACTATTTGAATTGTCAAGACAAACAATTATTACAAAAGAACAAACAGGCAGATAACTTCCACGAAATGTATATTTAAAAGTAAAACCATTTGAAAAAAAGATATACAGTCGATGTGAAAGAAACAAAGCAAATTAAAAGTTGATTAAGTAATCACAACTGGCGGAATAAATATTTGTATTATTACAAATGGAAAATAACTTTTCATGAATTAAAATACACGCAACCAATATAAACATTAGGATTACCTTATGTTTACCAGTGTCAGTTGAATTTAAAGGATGATATTAATTGGGTTGGTGAAGATAATACTATTGTTCAATATTATGGTAAGTATATTATAAATTTGATAGTTGCGTGTGAGATTTGCTCCAGCCGTGACACGATCAAATGAACATAAAAGATATATCAGCAATTTACGTGATTCAATTTAGTCGAATTCCCGGATTTGTCAATTAAATGTACCAAAATGGAAATTTGCACAAAAAAAAACGTCTGCGTATTATTCAACTTAGGACGAAAATATCATTTTCCTAGCTAGTCGAAAGCAATGTTAATTGAAGCAATATAATGATAGAGTAGCCGTCGGATATGTGTGTAAACAATGGGATAATATTTTGAAAGCACATGACTTAACTTTCTCACTAGTTTTGAAAAATAAGGAAAATATTAGGAAATGATATGGCGCCACCAGAACACGCTTCGATAGCCGCATTTATTCCTCCTACGATTCAGCTATGGTGGGTTTCTTTGTCTCATAACAATAAACAGTGGAACCCTGGAAAATAATATAGTAACCCCTTTAAGTACAAAGGGAAAGTACGGTTTTGGTCAAACTGAATGTTATTAGCAAAAACTTGCACCATATCATTACAAACTATTAATTATAATTAAAACATACTCGAAAGGTAGAACAACTTACAAACGGCTAAGTTAAAATGATGTCATCACTCAGAAAGCATTTTTGTAAAGACAAGAGGGCGCTCTCACAAAGCTCTCACACGTCCCATGCGGATTGATTGAGAGGATGTGTCCGATGACCAGGGATATAATATAACGCGCTCAAAACTGGCCCCGAAAAACTTTCAGGTATATGCGTGTATAATATGGATTTTTGGTGTTTGAATCCGTGATCAAAACAATCAACCAGGAATAAATTATTCATAATTAAAATGAAAGATTCTAAGGGATATTTCAAATTTGAAAGGATCTATTTAAAGAGTTTACACCATCTCATGTTCCACTAGAGTTAGAGGTCTGTATGATAAGCGGATGAAATGAGAATATATTATACTGATGATGGGTATAATGATGGGATATAATGATGGGTATAAAATGTATCGTATGTATAGAGAATCATAAAATTAAAGAGGATAACGAAAGTAATACAGAGAAAAACATACGATGAACGATGATGATGATAAAAGTGTAGATGATGGTAGTTGGGGTTGTGGTGATTGAGAAGATGACAGTGATAATGGTGACTATGATTTTGATCATCATTATCATAATTTGATTAATTATTTTATTGTGTTATGTTAATATTGATGATGCTTAATGTGTCAAGTTGGCGCCAACTAAGCATTCCAACGAACAATCGCTGTTCTTTCCACGGTATAGAAACAAGCTTTGGGGTTGATTAGTTGTTAATATTCGCTAACACCCTGGGAAATCGACAATATCTCGTTATTTCTTTAGCTTTGTATTATTATTGATTAACACATTTCTTCCGTTTCTATGCCCGTCAAAAGCATCGATACTGGTCCATATCTTCATCCGGTTCTTCCTTTAGGTATAAAGTTAAATTTGGAAAGCGATAAGGACTAACATAACAGTGCAGCTGGTAAGGAATCATGCATGAGATGTTACAATAAAAAGGTATTTGTCCACGATAGATCAAGGTATTATCGTTACAATTTGTCTATGATAAACGATGAAAAGGGACAAACAAAATTCCTTAAAATACAAGTTCGCAGCAAACTTTAGCTATTTTATTTTAAATGTTATATTAAATGATAACAAAAGAAGTCACATTTATAATACATCATCGAAATGTCCGCACAAATGTAAACAGTGGTAGAAGACAAACGTTCGATCGGATGTGAAAGAAACAATTTTTTTGTTTACAAAATCTGTTTAATTAATTGCAGATTACCGAATTACAAAATGTGACCGACTCTGGCAAAACCAGCAACTTTGACACTAAATTTAAAATTGATGTTTTGATATGATGTTGTCGTGTGGATTTTCTCTTTATTTTAAGACCATTTTGATGACGATCGGAAAAAAAATTGACGAAGTTATAATTTTTGTATTAATTTTCTTATTCTGCTAAAACAATGGAGATAATTGAGGTTAAAGTTCAACACTCAGTACAAAGTACATGTCATTCTTGATTTTATCCTAAGATATAGCCATTTTCCCGATAATATTTTGGAATTTTGCATATCTCATTAGAAACTAGAAAAGTTGCTTAACAATATGACACTAAAATGTCCATTTCGTCCCAAATGAACTTTTAAGGCCATTTACGCAAAATCGTAAATGGAGCGAAGTTCCTGGTTTTGCCAGAGCCGGTCTCAAATAATCTTAAATGAAAAAATACACGCAACCAAAAGAAATTCCCGGGTTTGTATATTTCATTGTTAACCAAAAATGGTTTGTTATCAATAAATTATACAAGCGTGGGAATTTGTAAAAACGTCTGCGTATTATTCAACTTATGACAAAAATATCCTTTTCATTGCTAGTCGCAAGCAATGTCAATTAAAGCAATATAATGAAAGATTAACCGTCGGATATTTGGGTAAGCTAAAGGAAAATATTTCAAAAGCACAGGACAAAACTTGCTCACTAGTTTGGAAAAATAAGGAAAATATATGATATTGCGCCACCAGAAAACGCTTCGATAGCATTTTTTCCTCCTACGATGCAGCTATCACCCCTGGTTATGGTGGGTTTATTTGTCTCATAACAATAAACAGCGGAACCCTGAAAAATAATATACACTGTTGGTCATAAAGTTGGAATATTTTTTTTTTAGATCCAACTTCATTAATTTTGTACTAAAAATAATGATTTTATAATGTTTCCAAACTACCAATTTACACTAAAATGGTAACATGAATTTGCATTAATTAATGTAGCCTTTTGTTTTAAGCTTTGAAAGGCAGGACCTGTGACGATTGGCCCCTTTCCCTCTCCAAAGCGTATGTCCAACATCTCATCGTTATGGGTCATTTCTCAGAGTTGGCTGCACAATTTTGAACCAAAATTGGCACAGAGGCTCTCTAGGCCAAACTCCATCCAACGCCATTTGCTACACGCCAAACGATGCGGGTGCTCCACCAGGAAGGGGTGTCATCAAGCAATGTCCACTAGTTCGTTGGAACATCGCAGGTTACGGTCTGCAAAATACTCAGACGTCATCGAGAGGAGGGTCAATTAAAGCCACGGGAATCTCTAGGACGTCCACAATTAACCACCAGGATAGATTATCGCAAATTGCGTAACCTGTGCCGTAGAAACCGGAAATGCCAAAAAGGAGCCTTCGCCGTCTATGAAGAAAATACTATAGAATCAACGCATTCCGCCAAATTGTAGATCAGAGATCGCTCTAACATGGTCACCGAGCAAGACAAACTACCAAGTGTCCACCCCATACCATGCAACCAAGATTTACCGGGCGTTCCTGGACTAGGGAGTACAGAAGATCGCCGCCTGGACACTCGTGATATGTCATCTTAATGGATACGAGCCATACCACCGTTGGGCCGTCACAACCTCATGTTGTTTTGTGAATGCAGAAATCTTGGAGCTTCTCGGCACGTAATTGACGAACCCTTTGTCTTCCATCTGTTCGGTCAAGGATGTTATGGCTCATACCCATTAAGATGACATATCGCTGGTGTCCAGGCGGAAATCTTCTGGGCTCCCTAGTCCAAGGACGTCCGGTAAATCTCGGTTGCATGGTTTGGAGTGGATACTTGGTAGTTTGTCCTGCTCGGTGACCACGTTAGAGCGATCTCTGATGTACAGTTTGGCGAAAGGCGTTGATTTCATAGAGTCTTCTTCATGGACGGCGAAGGCTCCTTTTTGGCACTTCCGGTTTATACGACACAAGTTAAGCAATTAGCGATTATTTATCCTGCTGGTCAATCGTGGACGTCCTAGAGATTCCCGTAGCTTTACTTGACCCTCCTCTCGATGACGTCTGAGGATTTTACAGACCGTAAACTCCGATGTTCCAACGATATAGTGGACATTGCTTGTTGACACCCCTTCCTGATCGAGCACAAGCATTGCTTGGCGTATAGCCAATGGCGTTGGACGGAGTATGGCCTAGAGAGCCTCTGTGCCAATTTTGGTTGAAAATTGTACAGCCAACTCTGAGAAATGACACATAATGATGACCTGTTGGACATACGCTTTGGAGAGGGAAAGGGGCTAATCATCAAAGGTTCTAGCTTTCAAAGCTCAAAACAAAAGGCTAAATTAATTGATGCAAATTTATGCAACCATTTATTGGACATTGGTAGTTTGGAAACATTATATAATCATTATTTTTAGTCTAAAATGATTCATTAGGCGCAAAAAACAGGAAAAAGAATGAAGTTGGATCTAAAAAAAAAATGAATGTCAAACTGAATGTTATTAGCCAAAACTTGCACCATATCATTACAAAATATTAGTTATAATTCAAACATACCCGAAAGGGAGAAAAACTTACAAACGGCTAAGTTAAAATTATGTCATCATTCAAAAAGCATTTTTGTAAACACAAGAGGGCGCTCTCCCAAAGGGGCAGAAAGTACACGTCACATGTGGATTGATTGTGAGGGTGTGTCCGATGACCAGTGTTATAATATAACGCGCTTAGAGATGATTAATATATTAGACATAAAATAAATCGAACAAATTATTATCATTATTATTAAAATGTCTTTAACAATTTTAAAATGATCTTTGCCATCGCCAGCTAAGGCAATGATAATCAAATCGTTTATAATAATAGATTTTCTGCCAGATATCTTTGTACGCAACAGGCAAATATTTAGAAAGCGATCAAAGCTAAACTGTCTTAGTTTGAGATATAAGGTATACATTTGAAAGGGTGAGCATGGCGCCTACAGAACACGCTTCGCTGGCAATTATTCTTCCAGCTGATAGCAATGATAATCAAAGCATTTATAATGAGAGTTTTTCTCCGTTCAAAGCTCACAAAAAAAAAGTGTTTACAAACATCATTGTAAATAAACATTCCGAAACACTATTAAAACTAACCAACCATAATATTAGTGGATGTCCTGATATTCAATATAATTGTCTTGTTGTATCCCCTAAGGCTACCAGGCTCCAGTAAAATGATTGTATAAGTATAACTTGTATAACCTTAATTACCTATCTCAAGTTATAATCTTTGCTCATGGCATTATGTTCCTTACAAAACGGTGAATACAAAGCCTAATAACGATAAAGAAATCTGTTTTTCACCCGTCAATTATACCGACAGTTATAGTAAGATTAAAATACCAAGGATTCTATATTTAGGGTAATGGATTTATGGAGATTAATGTCTGTTTCGAACCATGAAATTGATTAGGATGTCTAAAATATAATTCGTCAACAATTTAGCCGTTCAAAACTGGTCCCGCAAAACATTCAGGTAGGCGTGTATGTACGATTATGTTTTGTATTCCACAATCAAAACAATCAAGCAGGAATGAATTATACATACATTTCAAATTTGAAACGATTGATTTTAAGAGTTAATACTCTCTCACGTTCCACTAGAGTTGTGTATAATAAACCAATACAAATAAATGAGAATAAATTATACTCGAACTTTTAATGATGGGTATCGTATGTATAGAAAAATTCCAAAAAATATAAGGGATAATAAATCTACTACAATGGAAAACCATTCGATAAACGATGGTGTTGATAATAGTGTAGATAATAATGATGACTTTGATTTTGATCTTCATTTTATGGTTATTTGATTACATACTTATATTTTATTATGTTACTCTAAATTATGCTCATGTGTCAAGATGGCGCCAACTACGACGTATTCCAACAATGTATCGGTGTTCTTTCCACGGTAAAGAACCATGCTTAGGGGGTTGATTAGTTGTTAAAGGGATCTAGTAACTTTGTTGACATGTGAAAGAAGTGATGAATGGTTGATGCAATGTATATTGTTGTTATCTCATATGTCCACAGGGTGTTGTGTGAAAATTTCAAGTCAAATGGACATTGTATGGCCAAGTAATGAGCGAAAATGCAAAGTGATATTCAGTAACTCACTACACTCACTTTGTACACGGAAGAAAAACTCGCCCGGAGTTTTTCTTATCTGAATACTTGTCCCAATCATACATATCTTTGTAACGAAAGGGAAATTTGAAAAACCGAAACCTGTCCCGTGATTTTATTGTTAATACGAATACAACAAGGTATAAGGGAACCGCTAGAATTAAAATTTTATTTTGAGGACTTGGACAATGTTACTAAGTCCCTTTAAAGGGATAGTTGAGTTTTGATAAACAGGGCACTTCACAAAATATTTTTTTGTGAGATAAAGAAACGGCAGCAATATCCATAAACGTATTTGTTTAAATGCTTAAAGGGACTTAGTAACATTGTCCAAATCCTCAAAATAAAATTTTAATTCTAGTGGTTCTTTTATACCTTGTTGTATTCGTATTAACAATAAAATCATGGGACAGCTTTCGGTTTTTCAAATTTCCCTTTCATTACAAAGATATGTATGATTGAAGTATTCAGATAAGAAAATCTCCGGGCGAGATTTTCATCCCTGTACAAAGTGAATGCAGTGAGTTGGTGAATATCACCCAATATCACTTTGCATTTTCGCTCATTACTTGGCCATACATTGTCCATTTGACTTGAAATTTTCACACAATACCCTGTGGACATATGAGATAACAACAATATACATTGCATCAACCATTCATCAGTTTTTGCACATCTCAACAAAGTTACTAGATCCCTTTAAAGACTACTTTGAAAAAAATCTAAATAGGTTTTTAAAAAGTTGTTGATAATATCTCTATTGAATCATTATTTTAACAAAACATCAAAATAATGCACAATTATGTATGGAAAATGGCTAAAAAACAACGATTTATTTTTAGAGCGCCCTCCTGAGTTGTAACGGCTCTTTTTGAATGATAACACGGGTTTTACTTAGTCGTTTGTAATTGTATATACTTTTCGAGCATGGTGGAGTTATAACTATAAGTTATGGTGCAGGTTTTGGTTACTAAAGTAAAGTTTGACCAATACTGAACTATCCCTTTAATATACGCTAAAACCCTGGGAAACTGACAATATCTCTTTTATCTTGTTATGATTATTGATGAACACATTCATTTCCGTTTATATGCCAGTCAAAAGATTAAAGCATTAACTTGTCCATTCTTCATCCAGTTCTTTCTTTATATATAAAGTTAAATATGTAAAGCGATAAGGACTAACATAACACTGCCACTGGTGAGGCATGCATGACAAGTTGTTAACCAAGTTTATTTTGCCCACAGTAGATCCAGTTAATGTATATATAGGTTGAACTATTTGTCAATGATAAACGATGAAACAGAGCAAACAAAATTGAATAAGATGCTTGCGTGTCAAATTTTCTTCACCCATGATACGTACCAATAAAGAGTCGGTTGCCTATTGATAACAGATCACGCTTCTTGTATTGTCAGATTTAATTGCTTGTTAACACTACAATATACACATCTAGAAAATCAAAATTTCCTCTTAGTATAGATTAACAATGGAACCCTGGAAAATACCTATTAACAACTCTTCGCATGATTACTCAAATTGCACAAATGGAAATCCATTAGTAACTTTATCATGCAAGATAAAGAAAACCTTTACAGATCGAATGAAATCATGATTTGACGTGATCATTTATAAAGATATATTTTTAGTATTTGAAATGTCGGTCAAAATAAACAAACATCAAAGACATGCAGTCATATTCTCTTTGATTTGATAGAAAGGTCAATATTAATTTAACAAACAGATAATGATTGACAAAAGACGCAACGAAGAATGAAGAAAATTTATCAGTCAATCACCGGCTTAAAGGGGTAGTACAGTTTTGGTAAGGCTGAACTTTAGTAACCAAACCTGGACAGTAACATTATAAACTAATAGTTATAACTCCACCATGCTCGAAAGGTATACAAAATTACAAACGACTAAGTAAAAAGGCCGTTATCATTCAAAAAGAGCCATTAAAACACAAGAGGGCGCTTTCTAAAAAGGCATTTGTTTCAACCATTTTCCATACAAAATTATGCATGTGATGTTTTATTGAAATAATGATTAAATAGACAGATCATCAACAACTATTTAAAAAGCACTTTTGAAAATTTTTGAAAAAGTGCAAGCATTTTTTTAATTTTTTGAAAAAATCATCTAATTATTTGGGCCCCAAATAATTATAAGATCAGATATATTTATTGATATTTCAACCATTTCTGGGTCGATTTTGACCAAATAAAGTTTATTCTGCCATTAAAATTGCATGTTCTCTCAAATTCGACACTCAGTTTTTCATTACCTCACAAAAAAATTGTGATGTGCAGCGCCCTCTCTACCATAACTAAACTACCCCTTTAATTAACAAAATTATTAAAGCGGATTTGGGGGATTTGTAGGCTCTATCAAATATTCTCTAATTTTTCACAGTGGCTATAGACGATGGTATAAATTATGTTTGCATTCTGAAATGTGTACCCGTGTCATGTGAATGGTAAGGAAGATAGTGGTTGAGTTTGCTGTAGTGATTACAATGATATTCAGCATGATTGTGACCATACACGTACATTATGATAATAATAATAGTAGGTTTGATTTAGATAGCGCCTGATATGATACAATATCATTTATATCCCTCATAAGATCGTTTTACCATTGAATTTGACAAATGATAGTTTTGGACAACACGCGCAACCCCCGCGCAATCACGTGACCGGGCTTGTTAATAAAAACTAACACTAAAAGTTCGTTACGCGCTCGTCCCGTAGATCATGTGTTTTAGCAAAATGCACACGCGAACCAATTTGTGCAGTATCCTATGGCGCACACGTTCTAGTCACGTGATCAGTTTTGCGTCTTTGTGATTGTATGCGCAAAATAAACGATGACTTTAAGCGTATACGATGCGCCGTGGTTCTGGAGGCTCATACTGGCCTCATCAATGTCGATTGATTTTTATATCAAAATTTACAAGCGATTTAATGAAATATTAAAGAGTTATTCACTTATTTTGCTATAAGATGATCACAATCCGTGATATTGATGAGTGATATAAAACAACTAACTAACCTCGGTGGGCTCAAAATGATTATTACCCTCAGCTACGCTTCGGGTAATAATCATTTTGAGCCCGACTCGGTAATAGATTTGACTATCACAAGAAGCCCATTCGTTAGTTGTATACTATCGTCGCTTTACACTATTATTACCCTGCTCAGGAAACAATGCCAACCCGTACAGCGCATGTGCACAATATCCGCTCTCGTGTGAGCATTCAAGCCAAGCGGTTCATAGGCACTGAGAAGATCATTAACATAACAGGTCCCCATTAACATGATTATTACGCCGGGTAATTGTTAGAGAGCAGCAACAGTATGTTATTTGTCTTGCTGGAGAACAAACGCAGTGGGCATACAAAGGATTCGAACTCTGGATCTCACTATTCCACTGATGATTCCTGAATAATGATTGCGCGTCACATTTGTTCAAGTCATGACACGTTCCAATGAACATTCGTTATCCTTTTCATAAGACCCAGCTATTTTGGGGATTCAATTATTTGCTACCAACAAAGTTTAAAGACCTGGGAATTTCAACATGTATCTGCGTATAATCATTTTCATGAAAAATATAATCCTTTCATTGCCAGTCGAAAAGAACGAGAATCAACCTATTTATACTAATAATTGTCTTCCATCAGACCTTATAAAATACAGAAATGATTTTTAAAATCTAATCTGGCGCCATAAGAGATCACGCTCCGTTAGCAATTATTATTCCGATGATATATTCAGCTATGCTGTGTTTGATTGTCTCCTCAACAAACAAAAAAAGAGAACCCTAGATAATTACGAACCTCTTCGGATGATTAATTGAACCCAGTAGTGATTTGATCATGCAATATTAAGAAAGATAGTATTGTGCATGTGATGTTGTGTTGTAAAAGTGATTAGATAATAGTGATTAGATAATCAACAACTATTTAAAATCCTCTTGTGGACATGTTTGAAAAGAGATAGCATTTAAAACAAAAATGTAACGGCTGGTTCAAAATTATCGAATAATTGTGGGGCTCCACAATTATTATAAAAGGTTATGTTTATATTTCAGCCATTTCTGAACCGATTTTGATCACACACGTATAAAGTTTATTCTGTCATTAAAATTGCATGCTTTTTCAAATTGACACTCAGTTTTTCATTATATCACAAAAAGGATTGTTTGTAGCGCCCTCTATACCAAAAGTCAACTATCCCTTTAAGTTTGTTTAAAGTGTATTTATTAAACTTTTCAACATGTTGAAAAGGGATACATCGCTTGGATAAAACATTTCCCTTCATTCTTTTACCCCCGTGTGCAGTTTTTGTGAAATGCATTTTTTGGGGTAGACTGCTGCCCGTGATAAATAATGCCTTTTGTCATCTATCGCACTCATTTTCTCCCATTGGTAATTTTCAAACAACCCACATATCAAAGTGTACGTCTACAATCGTTGTTCTTTCCACGGTTTGATATCCTGCTCTGGGAGTTGATTATTTATTAATAATAGCTGAAACCATGTGAAACTTACAGTATCTCGTTATCTCTTTATCTGTATATGATTATTGATAAAACACATTCCTGGTCAGTTTTAGATAAGGAGTTGTAAAGCAATTGGTAAAATAATCAATAATTTTACCAGTGTAATTTGGATTGTGAAGATGACTGTGGTTGAGTTTGAGCTGATTATATTAATTTAAATTTAGTTCAAATTAATGTATTTAATGAAATAATTGTAGCCGAGAAGGCTAAATTGTAAATGAATTCACAGAGTATAAAACATTAATCAAGATGTGCCAGGGATTATAATGCTCTTTGGCATTTGTGTGTATTGTAACCCGCAAACATGCGAGCTTGGCACTCAAGGAGTTAACATAACAGGTCCCCATTAATACACCGGGTAATTGTTAGAGAGCAGCAACAGTGTATTAATTGTCTTGCTGGAGGACAAACGCAGTGGGCATACAAAGGATTCGAACTTTGGATCCCACTGTTGGAAGGCGGGCGCTTTACCAAACTTGCCAAACCACTTCCACTGATGATTCCTGAATAATGATTGCGTGTCACATTTGTTCAAGTCATGACACGTTCCAATGAACAGTCGTTATCGTTTTCATAAGACCCAGCTATTTTTTGGATTCAATTATTTGCTACCAACAAAGTATAAAAACCTGGGAATTTGTCTGCGTATCATTATATTCATGAAAAATATAATCCTTTCATTGCCAGTCGAAAAGGACGAGAAGTAACCTATTAATACTAATAATTGTCTTCCATCAGACCTTTTAAAGAATACAGAAATGATTTGGAAAATCTAATCTGGCGCCATAAGATATCACGCTCCGTTGGCAATTATTCTTCCGATGATATATTCAGCTATGCTGGGTTTGATTGTCTCCTTTACAAAAATGAAAACCACGGGTAATTACGAATTCTATGGATGATTAATCAAAGCTAGTAGTGATTTTATCATCCAATATCAAGAAAACCGTTTAAAATTCGAATACAAAGGTGTTTGTCGTAATCAATTATAAAGAAATGATTCAGCATTTGAAATGTCGATCACAATGAGCACACATCAAAGGCAGTCATTGATAGTAAACAAATATACCATGCACTGAGAGCCTCTAGTTGAAATTATGGATTCCGAGGTGACAGGAAAAGCACTATGTTCTGAGGGTCGTAGACCCGAAGAACATAGTGCTTTTTCTGTCACCGAGGAATCCATAATTTCACTAGTGGCTCGAAATAGTGCATGATATATTTGTTTTATATCCTTCGCATAATCATAATTATCGCAAAAATTAATTATCTCAATTAAATTAAAGAAAAATATAAAGAAAAACAAAACATTGATCATGAAACCATCACTGCGCTGACTATGTTCTGTTTGTGACACTGACCCCCTTTGCGCAATAGTCCTAACGCAGAGCGCCTATTGCGCTATCTTTCCATTCATGGTTACGCGCCTTAACAACTAATGCGCACCCAAATGCAAAACGCGCGCATCAAAGTGAATAATTAACCTGCTTTACCAGTGGCGTAGACAGGTTCTTACACCTGGGGGGGATGACTTGCCGTTCACCGGACCAATACCAATTTGTGCGCGCCCGAGACCGCCTGCCAAATTTGTTCAAGACCAAGGAAATTGCTTGAAAGTCCTCTCAGTGGGGGGGGGGGGGGGGGGGGGGGTTAGATGTTAAGATGGTCGTGACCAGGCGGGCCGGAAGCAGTTTTGGATTGGGGGTGCAAAACCTATGGGGGCTCACGATTTGTGTGTGTAGGAGCTCATGCCCCACCACACTCACAGTGCTGCCAACTTTGAGCCAGATGTGAGAGCGAGACATTGCAAGGAGCGAAGCGACCAAGCCCGAGGGAGCGAAGTGGGGGGGAGGGGGTGTCCCCCATCCCACGGTAGGGAGCTTTTGCATTTTTGGACTTGACATTGTGCAATCTGGTGCTTACCTAGATAGGAAATTCGGGCTTAACATTGACTGTATCTGGGAAAGCGTGTTATGATTTGATCGACCAGAAATGTTATGTTAAATATATTTTCAAGAAGAAAACAAATAATTGACGCACTGATACATATGCTCCCCAACACAGGGAGCGAAGTGACTGAGCGGGGGGGGGGGGGGGGGGGGAGGCGGGGGGGGGTGTCCCCCCTCCCACGGTAGGGAGCTTTTGCATTTTTGGATTTGAAATTGTGCAATCTGGTGCTTACCTAGATATGAATTATTCGGGCTTAACATTGACTGTATCTGGGAAAGCGTGTTATGATTTGATCGACCAGAAATTTTAAATATATTTTCACGAAGAAAACAAATAATTGACACACTAATAAATATGCACCCCAATACACACACAAATATTGTATTTATATTTAGCGTCATACACAGTTCCAACATCACCATATGCCACATAAACACATATGTGATTACAAATTAAGTATACATTTATCATATTACTGATTGCGATCATGATAGTGATATAATATATTACTTGACGGAAAAGATAAATATATCTATGAAAGTGTTTGCCACTATTGTTAAGTATGATTCTTTTATCGAAACAATCATGAATTATATAATACATGTTTATTCTTTGTATAGTAAGGGTGCATGAACATGATTATTATTGTAGATTAAATGTTTGCCTATATTTTATTAGGCATTTGGCGGTTGCAGTACCGATTTGATGAAAACGTAGTACAGTGTTCCCACTTATTCTCATATACCAGCCCTTTATCATGTTTATTAGATTAGTAATAACATTCAAATTAGATATGAAGATATTTGCCTATACATTGTAAAACTTGATATACATAAGTGTCGTATGGATTTAATGACAATATACCAGTTAGAAAAACAACATGTTTTTTTTTTTATAATTCCTTAATCATATTATTGTAATTTAGAATAAGTTGTATACCTTTATTTTCTTGGGCCTGATACAGTAGTATAGATTAACTAACTATACTGATCTTGTTTAAACAACAATACCTAGACATTCGTTAAAGAATATTATTCAGTTATTTGTAGATACCTTAATCAAATTATTTTTAGATGAAGTGTATGCCTACATTTTCTATAAATATATATTTGCTATAATACCTATATTTTCAAGTTGTTCCTGGTAATGTTTCTAATTTTGTTGTCACAAACCAAAAATGGTTTTGGTATTTCTTCTCGGGTTTGAGATGATATATTCTAGATGCTAATACAATTTGTATTTACAATATATAAATAGCGTTGTTTATCATAGTGGACATTTTATGAGTTCCATGTTGATTAAATTAATGAGTAGTTTAATCATGTACTTAGCCAAAGATGTGATAACCATGAGATACTCATACCCATGTTTAGAAGGTTAGTTTCATTTCTAATAACAATAATACATCATAGAGTTGTATTATCATATTGAATCGCATAGCGGACTCCATAATCTGCAATACCATTACGCTGATTTAGTAACGAAAATTTAATTCAAAGGTACGGTTACGTTTGATTGGAGCGCAACTAAAGATATATTCTCATCATAGAAATGTGTTATTTGCCTTTTTAGAGTTGGATGCTCTTGACAAAGAATACTTGTGTAGTAAAGAAATACTCCCCAATTTTGTCACGGTACATGGTTATCATGAATTGGTACTAACCTCAATTGAAAACTGACACAATAGTTGTATTCTTACGGAGTAATAAAAGCCTGAATTATGTATTCAAATCGAAAATAATAATCTGAACTCTCGACTGAAATCGTTTAGCGTCATACACAGTTCCAACATCACCATATGCCATATTACGTATGATCCAACAACATAGCCTATTGCCTATAATGAGTCCCGAGGGGCGAAGCTACCGAGGGCTGGGGCAGAGCCAAATAGGGAGGGTTTGGGAAGGGGTATCCCCCTCCCACGGAGAAGATTTTGCATTTATATGTGTACTTGAAATTATGCAATTTGGTGCATGTCACACAAGCAGTCAGAGCAATGCCAGCCTACACTGGAACTACGTGGCCCGGTATACAGAATAAAATACTCACCCCATACCATACGCAAGTTACACAACAAACTGAGATAGTCTGTTCGCGCGCGAAGCGCGCAGCGAAAATTGAAAGTGGATGATTGTATACATTACTTTTTGAACGTTAGAATTAACAAGTCTTAGCTCATACAACTAATGTTTTCTTTCCCACTCGTATACAGATTACAGATACACACACACAAAATATATCCTTCCCTAAAATCTGGGGGGGGATGATTGTACATGTCATCCCCCCCACCTTGTGAGGTGGGGGGGATGCATACCCCTCATCCCCCCCGTTGTCTACGCCCCTGTGCTTTACAGTACGCACGTGTAATTGTATGGAGAAAATAGTTATTCGTACATTACACATACAGCTAGTGCAGTGCACACCCGCGGCCGATTGTTAAATGACGAATTATGTCATGACCACAGAAGGACAACGATGCACAATGTGCACCATTGTCGTAATTTTTAAATTCGAATACCGCTACGTTATACATGAAATGCATCTCTAGAATATTCTTTGGAACTTATTGATATTCACGGGTGAAAATATGGTGTATTTCTTTTTAAATAACTCTTTGAGAAATCTCGTCGAGCATCTTTCGCAAGCTAAAACAAGATCTCTTCTCTCAGGGAAGTTTTATAACACGCATCTCTATGGGCTCAATATGATCACCCGGCGTCTATGACGTCATTCATGGAATAGCATTTACTATTCCTTGAATGACGTCACGCATAGCACATTTTTCTCCATGGGCATTACTATGTTTGGTTACATGACGCTATGTAGACCAATCACTGAACAGGATTTCATTCATGTAGGATATAATACCTTCTGCTTCATTTACAAAGAATGTTAAAGCCTAAAGGCTAAATCAACACACAAAAAAATTAATGTCGTGACAGACATGACTGCAAACTCTATAAATAGTGCATGGCCATTATTATTATTCGTATTATCCACTTAAAAAAAATTCATAGTCAGTAAAGTGGGTCGCTAACTGGAACCTAGCTGTCCTCAGTGGGCATATATTATATAAGAGTTGATTTCCTCCCAAACAAACACAAAAAGAAACAGACACACACACACAAACTGTGTTACACGTAAACAAACGAACAAGTTATCAAATGACTAATCAGCATTGCAGGGGGGGGGGGGGGGGGGGGGGTTACGCACCCACAATATGATTTATTCGTTTATTTAGGACTGGGTTATTTCAAAACAGCTCTATACACCTTATCATGTACCCTGGATATATTCCTCTCATTATTATACAAAGGGGAGTAGGCGAGGGGATACTGAATCTATTAAAGGGATCTAGTAACTTTGTTGACATGTGCAAAAAGCGATGAGTGATTGATACAATGTATAGTGTTGTTCTATAATATGACCACTGGGTGTTGTGTGAAAATTTCAAGTTTAATGGACTTTATATGGCCGAGTATTGAGCAAAAGTGCAAAGTGACATTCACTAAGTCATTGCACTCACTGTGTACACGGTTCTGAAGATCCATTGGATAATTTAACATCTAAAAACTTAAATCGTAATATCTTTTTAACGAAAGGGAGATTTGAAAAACCGAAACTTGTCCCATGCTGTTTTGTTAATACGAATACAACAAGGTTTGAGGGAACCGATAGAATTTCAATTGGATTTTGAGGATTTGGACAATGTTACTAAGTCCCTTTAAAGGGATAGTTGAGTTTTGGTAGAGTCCAGTTTTGGTCAAACTGAATTTTAGTAACCAAAACCTGCACAATGACATTACAAACTAATAGTTATAACTCCACCATGCTCGAAAGGAATAAAACATTACAAATTACTAAGTAAAAAGCCATTTTTTCAATGATATTTATTGTCTTAATATCTTACATACTAACAATAACAAAGTAATCAACACATAATATCAGCAGATTAACATAATATACAGCATTTTATTTTATATTCAGATTAAAAACAAAATTTATTTTACATCAAATGAAGGTATATGATCATTTCAATTCAAACATTCAAACAAATTATAATATAGGTTTTCCCGGCCAATTTCCTACTTTACGCGCCCAAATTCGTTTATGAGCATTCAATTTCGTGCAGTTGCCGTGGATGAGTCGCTTTGGTCATTCAAATTCATATTCCGAGCATCCATATTCGTATATGGGCACCCAAATGTCAAATCGCGAACTTCAAATTCGCAAATGGGCATTCGATTTCATCATTGGGCGCTATTTTCAACAAATGGGCATTCAATTTAATACGGTAAGCTGGGCAATCGCTTGTTTGTGCATTCAATTTCGTTTATGGGTGACCAATTTCCAGACATGCTCATTCAATTTAAGTTACACAAACAACATCCATACGTATTCACAAATAAACATACTGTATATACATTTATGTATACAACCACATAGTTACGAACATATAGGCGTACCCAGGGAGGGGGGTGGGGGTTCGTTGGTTCAACCCCCCGGTCTCGACCGTCATTATCGCTGGTCTCGGGCCTCGAAAAGTGTGCATAACCCTGGTCTCGGCCTCAAAAATGTCGAAAATTTCCGGCCTCGGCTTTGAAAATTTCCTACGACTACCACCCCACCCCCCGCCCCCGCTGACAGAACATTTTTCTGAAGAAATAACACCCCCCCCCCCCCCCCCTTGAACAAATCCTGCGTACGCAACTGGTTACGCTTACATAAACACACGCACACACATTCACCTTTTTTCTTACATAGTCTCAACCATTTCATCGGGCTATATTTTCCATTTTTTTAGATATACTTTTCAACATTTAATCTTCACTTTTCGATATTCCTCAGTCACATTTTTCTAGATCTGTTTTTATGTTCAATTATGTAATCTGTATTTTCTTATGTGTACATTCATTCGTTCATCTTTTTGTCTTAACTTTATCATCATGCGAGTTCATAATGTTATTTCATCACATTTTCTTATTTGTCATGTGATCGTTATTGTATCATAATTTCTGTTCTCCATTTTGTATCTTTATTTTCATCTTGTTTTCTATATCATACATGTACCACGCTGTTACATTACATGTCCACTGCACTTTTTTAATTTGAATGCCAATGTGATGAACTTGTTTGCCCATGCGCGAATTTGAATGACCGAAATGAGACCCGAGACTGCCAGAGATGAAATTGAATGACCATTAACGAAAATGAGCACCCATCGCTTACATTGGCATGACGCTAGTGTGAAATTGGTTGCTCCGTTAATTAATATGAATGACTAAAAACGAATTTGAATGACGATATGTCGATCCAAACGCGGATTTGGTGAAATTGAATGCTGCTGATATGAAATTGCATGATAAAATAGCGAAATTGACCGGGAAAACCTATAGTAATGAAATAATTTATAAATACAAAATAAAAAGGAGGAAAATAAAAGGGGAAAAATCATTGCCCCCCCCCCCCCCCCCCTCCCGTAGAAAATTTTTGTTTCAATTATGTCATGACCACAGAAGGACAACGATGCACAATGTGCACCATTGTCGTAATTTTTAAATTCGAATACCGCTACGTTATACATGAAATGCATCTCTAGAATATTCTTTGGAACTTATTGATATTCACGGGTGAAAATATGCTGTATTTCTTTTTAAATAACTCTTTGAGAAATCTCGTCGAGCATCTTTCGCAAGCTAAAACAAGATCTCTTCTCTCAGGGAAGTTTTATAACACGCATCTCTATGGGCTCAATATGATCACCCGGCGTCTATGACGTCATTCATGGAATAGCATTTACTATTCCATGCATGACGTCACGCATAGCACATTTTTCTCCATGGGCATTACTATGTTTGGTCACATGACGATATGTAGACCAATCACTGAACAGGATTTCATTCATGTAGGATATAATACCTTCTGCTTCATTTACAAAGAATGTTAAAGCCTAAAGGCTAAATCAACACACAAACAAAATTAATGTCGTGACAGACATGACTGCAATCTCTATAAATAGTGCATGGCCATTATTATTATTCGTATTATCCACTTAAAAAGAATTCATAGTCAGTCACAAACATCATTGTAAATAAACATTCCGAAACACCATTAAAATCAACCAACCATGATCATAATGGATGTCCTCATATTAAAAATAATTGTCTTTTTGATCCCCGTAAGGCTACATGGCTCCAGTAAATGATTTTATAAGTATAACTTGTTTAAGCTCAATCACCTATCTCAAATTATAATCGCTGTCCATACAAAACGGTGAATAAAAAGCCTAATAACGATAAAGAAATCTGTTTTCACCCGTCAATTATATCGACAGTTATAGTAAGATTATAATACCAAGGATTCTATATTTAGGGTAATGGATTTATGAAGATTAATGTCTGTTTCGAACCATGAAATTGATTAGGATGTCTAAAATATAATTCGTCAACAGTTTAGCCGTTCAAAACTGGTCCCGCAAAACATTCAGGTAGGCGTCTATGTACGATTATGTTTTGTATTCGAGAATCAAGACAATCAAGCAGGAATGAATTATACATACATTTCAAATTTGAAACGATTGATTTTAAGAGTTAAGACCCTCTCACGTTCCACTAGAGTTGTGTACAATAAACCAATACAGTGAGAATAAATTATACTCGAACTTTTAATGATGGGTATCGTATGTATAGAAAAATTCCAAAAATTATAAGAGATGATAAAACTACTACAAGGGAAACCATACGATAAACGATGGTGCTGATAATAGTGTAGATAATAATGAAGACTATGATTTTGATCATCATTATATCGTTATTTAATTACATACTTGTATTTTATTTTGTTAATCTAAATTATGCTCATGTGTCAAGTTGCGCCAACTATGACGCATTCAAACAATTTATCGGTGTTCTTTCAACAGTATAGAACCATGCTTAGGGGGTTGATTAGTTGTTAATACACGCTAAAACCCTGGGAAACTGACAATATCTCGCTATCTATATATTTATCTTGTTATGATTATTGATAAACACATTCCTTTCCGTTTGTATGCCAGTCAAAAGATTAAAGCATTTATACTTGTCCATTCTTCCTACAGTTATTTCTTTATCATATATAAAGTTAAATCTGTAAAGCGATGAGGACTAACATAACACTGCCACTGGTGAGGCATGCATGACAAGTTGTTAACCAAGTTTAGTTTGCCCACAGTAGATCCAGTTAATATTATATAGGTTGAACTATTTGTCAATGATGAACGATGAAACAGAACAAACAAAATTGAATAAGATGCTTGCGTGTCAAATTTGCCTCACCCATGATACGTACCAATAAACAGTCGGTTGCCTATTGATAACAGATCACGCTACTTGTATTGTCAGATTTCATTGCTTGTTAACACTACAATATACACATCTAGAAAATCAAAATTTCAACTTAGTATCAATTAACAATGGAACCCTGGAAAATACCTATTAACAACTCTTCGCATGATTACTCAAATTGCACAAATGCAAATCCAGTAGTAACTGCATCATACAAGATAAAGAAAACCTTTACAGATCGAATAAAATCATGATTTGACGTGATCAATTATAAAGAAAAAATTTTTAGTATTTGAAATGTCGGTCAAAATAAACAAACATGAAAGACATATTCTGTTTGCTTCGATAGAAAGATCAATATTTAATTAACAAACATATTATAATGATTGACAAAAGACGTAACGAAGAATGAAGACAATTTATCAGTCAATCACCGGCTTAATTAACAAAATTATTAAAGCGGATTTGGGGGATTTGTAGGCTCTATCAAATATTCTGTAATTGTTCACAGTGAATATAGACGATGGTATAAAATGTGTTTGCATTCTGAAATCTGTACCTGTGTCATGTGAATGGTGAAGAAGAGAGTGTTTGAGTTTGCTGTAGCGATTACAATGATAATGAGCATGATAGTGACCATACACGTACATAATGACAATAATAATAATAGATTTGATTTAGATACAATATCATATATCGTCGCTTTACACTATTATTACCCTAATCAGAATACAATGCCAGCCCGTACAGCGCTTGTGCACAATATCCGCTCTCGTGTGAGCATTAAAGCCAATCGGTTCATAGGCACTGAGAAGATCATTAACATAACAGGTCCCCATTAATACACCGGGTAATTGTTAGAGAGCAGCAACAGTGTAGTAATTGTCTTGCTGGAGGACAAACGCAAAGGGCATACAAAGGATTCGAACTCTGGATCTCACTATTGGAAAGCGGGCACTTTACCAAACTTGCCAAACCACTTCCACTGATGATTCCTGAATAATGATTGCGTGTCACATGTGTTCAAGTCATGACACGTTCCAATGAACAGTCGTTTTCCTTTTCATAAGACCCAGCTATTTTGGGGATTCAATTATTTGCTACCAACAAAGTATAAAAACCTGGGAATTTGTCTGCGTATCATTATATTCATGAAAAATATAATCCTTTCATTGCCAGTCGAAAAGGACGAGAAGTAACCTATTAATACTAATAATTGTCTTCCATCAGACCTTTTAAAGAATACAGAAATGATTTGGAAAATCTAATCTGGCGCCATAAGATATCACGCTCTGTTGGCAATTATTCTTCCGATGATATATTCAGCTATGCTGGGTTTGATTGTCACCTTTACAAAAATGAAAACCACGGGTAATTACGAATTCTATGGATGATTAATCAAAGCTAGTAGTGATTTTATCATCCAATATCAAGAAAACCGTTTAAAATTCGAATACAAAGGTGTTTGTCGTAATCAATTATAAAGAAATGATTCAGCATTTGAAATGTCGATCACAATGAGCACACATCAAAGGCAGTCATTGTTAGTAAACAAATATACCATAAAGATGTTGCCACTCGCTCACCTCTTTGATTGAATGACAACACAGCTAAAAGTTGACATTTTCATGGACTGATTTATGCAATAATCGAACGCCCCAATACTTGTTTACATAATATTTTTAAGGCACTGGTCATTGGGATGAAATTATACGATTTTAAGCGCCACGAAAATTGGCCTTTTCTATGCCTGTGTCCGCTCGGTTAGGCTCGCCATTGACTTTGTACATGTGTGACCTCTCTCGCGTTTTATGTCGATTACGTGCAAAGTCAATACTGAGCGGATACCAGGATACATAGCAACTACGCAAGCCTCCCTCAAAATCATTAGTTGTCCCGTTTCCGGGATTATTTGTTATAAACGATACTTACTAGTGTCGTACTAAGATCCTGAGCTACCACGCCGTGATTCCATTCCGCCTCTAAAATCAATAGGTGATATTTCCGACACAAATCACAAGATGGTCTAAAAAAGTGACGCAAATTTCTAAAAACAAGATATCCGCGAGCTACATTCATCTTGGTGCAAAGAACTGTCTTTTTTCCCCTTTAAATTTAACATAATGACTTGAACTTTTGGGATTGCATTCCGAAAATAGGAAACATCGCGCATACGCTTGCACAGCGCGCGTACTGCGCGCAGTAAGGAAGTAGGTCACTTTTCAGGTGAATGTTGTGCATAATCTGCCCTTGGGATGGAGAAAAGGGCGCGCGGATGCCAAATACTTGTATGGTACCATGCACTGAGAGCCTCTAGTTGAAATTATGGATTCCGAGGTGACAGGAAAAGCACTATGTTCTGAGGGTCGTAGACCCGAAGAACATAGTGCTTTTTCTGTCACCGAGGAATCCATAATTTCACTAGTGGCTCGAAATAGTGCATGATATATTTGTTTTATATCCTTCGCATAATCATAATTATCGCAAAAATTAATTATCTCAATTAAAATAAAGAAAAATATAAAGAAAAACAAAACATTGATCATGAAACCATCACTGCGCTGACTATGTTCTGTTTGTGACACTGACATAGAATTATGAATAAACAAACCCAACCCGTTTATAACTAGAAGGCTCACTTAACGCGCGCAAGTCACGTGTCCAATAGACTTTGTACATGGGCAAGATGGCGGAGTGACACGATTTTTGAAGCACAAAAGGAATACCACTAGACGTCATCGCGTAGTGACCTAGAAAGACTTGACCAATCATCATGCTATGAAGTGCGCGTAGACTATTGCGCCTTTTTTCCTGCGCACTGTCCTAGATTGTATCACGCTTGAGAACAATGGGATCTATGGTGGACGTATGCATATGAACTTGTTTGATTGACCTCGATCTGGTGACGACGCGTATGAACTGCTCTGTGATTGGTTTATGTAATTCCCATAAGTATCCCATAATGCAACCCAGTGGTATTCCTTTCGATGACCAAAAATCGCGGCACTCTGGCAGAGTGACACCCCCCTGGACACTGACCCCTTTGCGCAATAGTCCTAGCGCAGAGCGCGTATTGCGCTATCTTTCCATTCATGGTTACGCGCCTTAACAACTAATGCGCACCCAAATGCAAAACGCGCGCATCAAAGTGAATAATTAACCTGCTTTACAGTACGCACGTGTAATTGTATGGAGAAAATAGTTATTCGTACATTACACATACACGTAGTGCAGTGCACACCCGCGGCCGATTGTTAAATGACGAATTATGTCATGACCACAGAAGGACAACGATGCACAATGT
>JBAMJV010010832.1:0-89476 GCA_037951105.1 Echinarachnius parma | reverse complement strand
TACACATTACTAAAGAGGGTTGTGAGTACGAGACAAACTAATACTCGCGAAATCTTACCAACAACCTGGGTCTCCGCACAAGGCAATATTTTGTCAGCATTCGTTTGACGTATAATGTGGGCATGGCGACTCAGCCACGCACTTTGCGATATTCATGGCAGATTGCAATGTAAGCTGTCAGACAGGGGCGGATCTAGCTTTTTACTATTAAATGGGGGGGGGGGAGGGGTTTGGATCTAGCTTTTTGCTAAGGGGGGGGGGGGGGGGGGGGGGTTGACCCAATGACGATGCGGATAGTGTGTGGGTCTGGACACATGATGGCGTTTTTCTATGCACATCACATTTTCACTTGGCAGCCCAAGGGGGGAGGTTTAAACCCCCTAAACGCCCCCCCCCCCCCCCCCCCCCCCCCCGTAGATCCGCCACTGTCAGATATTGCCCAAAATTACATTTGTGACTTCAATTCTATACCAACATCATTGTAAGATATGTCCGAATGATGTGAGAAAGTTTCATTGAAAAAGAACACTGCTTTCCTGGTTAAAACAACGAAAATTTGCGTCAGCCTTTACAACGAATTACTGTATGATGTGCATGAGGTTTATGACCGTTCATTAACGCTCTTGAGCTGAATGATTATCAATGATAGATATCGTCATAGTAAAGGGGCATTTGAACAAATCTAACTCTATTTTATTCTTCTTTTACCATAAACCAAACAACACAATTTAAGAGAAATGTGAAAGCTCAAATTAATTGTTGTGGAGTTAGACACTTTACAGGTGCACCTTTAATGAAAGACTGACAGCCAGTACAAACAATTCAATAAAAGAACTTCAAATGCGTACGCCAAGATTATTGTCATTCCCTCTGTTTTGCTCAATGTTCAGGGTACTAAAATTCTTAATTAATTGAGAGAATAAAAAAATTAAAAATTGAAAGAGAATAAAGAAAACGTGGTCGGTTGTTTAAGCCGTTTTTTCCCCCTTAACATTAAAATCCGCAAATTGTTTATACATAATACGCACCCCAATTTCCGTATACGATATCAGTCTGTTCGCAACACCGCACAAAGGGCTCTTTCTTATCGTACAATTATTCATGTTTACCTGTGTTATTAACTTGAAGTTAACGATTGCACTCGGTTCTTTATCGTGAGATTAATGTCTTACACTAATTTTCAATACATTTAGGATATACATTTTCTGAAAGAGAGGTAAATTATCTTTCGTTTTGGGAAAATAAAACATAATATTTCGTTTTTAGAAAAATACGTAATTTGTGGATTGTGGAATTGTGAATTGTGGAAAGAAGAAGAAAAATAACCCGTTTGTTAATATCCTCCAAACACCACCGTAATGCTAGCGACTCTAATATTTTATTGTGGTTTGGGGATCTTTGATTATTAATCTTCCAATATATATTATGTCAATTACTTCGTAATTCATTGTTTGCACGGGTCAGGAACACGGGCAGGAATATGACACAACTGTAATGTAGGCTAAAAAGACAACAATTACCAGTAACCTGTTAAACCATATCACGTCTATATAGCCCATTATCCTCAATATCAATGCACATCTCTTTGCGCAAGAGCATCTATATATAATAGACAAAAGGGCTCGTTGACATTCCAGCCATACATGTCAGAGTTATGCCGGTCACTTGTAATGTCATATCCTGGGACACAATGTTACTCGTGACCGGCTAAACTCTGACTGGAATGTGAAAAGATTGAAATCACTGGTAATTCTTGTCCTTTTAACATGACATGAAGTTGTGCTACTGATGAGAATTTGGTGACCATGTCTTCTAGACTCTATTTTACAAATTTTACTCGTGAAAAGGTGTTTTTCCATAGCACACATTATAGTTAACATGTGGCGCAATGGAACGCATGTAATAAATCACAACAATTTTCAGTCAGATGGATGAAAAAAGGGGCACAAGGTTATAGAATTTTTGCCTCACTTTAAACCCGTAAAAAACATCTTTTCACATTGCGACTCTCATATTTCTTTCTATTTTCTGTAAATTTAGCAAAACCTTCAACGAAAGCCACAAAAAACCACACATTTTGTCTTTTGTACGGATCAGGAACATGGCAAATAGAACACTATATCAAAAGCATAACTGAGAAATATCTGCAAATTTGACCAACATTATAGCTTCAAAAGAAATGCAGAATAAAGTGTACATTAAACATAATTGGTATCAAACGACAGCTAAGTTTTTCGAGATTTAGTTAACCAGCCATTTTTTTTCTCAATACAATGCTCATATACAGAATAATATTACATTAAGGTATGCCATGTCATTTCTCGCAATTTCTGACCGACCCTCGACATTGTTCATAGAGCACCAAATTGAGAAACGGGTAGTACGATAAAAACTTCGAGCGTGGCTCATTAGCCATGCATTGTTCGCGCTCGCAATGCGATCCAACTGATATAGGTTATGACTCAAGAATACGCATTACATCGTCTCCTATGTTCTTTGTTTGTTACTATGCTACCAATCATAATCTGGAGCACAGTTCGACAGCCAATGTCTTTCATTCATCTTATTCCCTTTCAAACAAATTCAGATCAGCATCTTCACTAATTGTTCTTCGCTTTGGTTACTAAGACAACACTGTGTATAAGTGAAATATTACCAAAGAAATAACAGTTTAAAGGAATGGCTTAAATGCTAGATTATATTCACAGTTAGAATGATATTAACAACAAACGTAACATATTATAACAAGTGCCCATCACAATGAACTATATAAGAAGAAAAAAATATCAAACAAAAATATCAATACAATACCAACAAATGGAAATCTGCATCATTTTCCATAATTATGATGAGCAACTTGTTTACAACAGACAATTTTTGCTCGCTTGAAACTCACTCCCCTAATATTATACAAATGTTAAGTGAAGGTGGAGGGAATATCACGGAATGTTTCTCTCCGAGGGATTTGAACTGCTATATTGAGGAAAAAGTAAGTCCTGTCTCGAGACGTAGTTGAGGGACTTAGACCCCGTTTACAGTGCAGGGCCGGGCCGAGACGCGTCTCGGCCCTGCTTAAATTGCGGTACTCGGCCCCCCAATTTTGGTGCGTTTACAGTGGCGGGGCCTGGCCGCGCTTTCAATATCTTGTCGTAGTGGCGCTCTGCATGTAAACAAACACAGTAAACAAACCATTATTTTGGAGGCACGCCGGGGTCACAGAACAAAGGCGCGTTATTTGCAATGAATTGTTTTCCCAATTTGGTACCGCATTTGGCCCTGCGTGCGTTTACAGTGAGAAAAAGCGGGGCCGAGACGCGTCTCGGCCGCGGCCGAGACTACCTCCAGAGCAGGGCCAAATGCGCGGCCACTTTTGGCCCCGCATTTGGCCTTTTGAGCGTTTACAGTGAAGAAAAGGCCGGGCCGAGACGCGTCTCGGCCCGGCCTTTTGTTCACTGTAAACGGGGTCTTATTGTCTTCACGAAATAGCATCTCAACAAATCATTACACTTTAAACCTTTGCAGTTGTTTCACAAAGATCCCAAGTCGAACTTAAAGCGAACCAAAATGATAGCATTTCATATATGCTACTTTGTTAGCGACACAAAGAGCTTTAATTTGATAAATACATCACTAAAAATGGCCCACAGATGAGGCAACACCAATCTCACAAAGAGACGACACAAATTACTTTTTTGCGGCGTACCGTACGAACATGGAGACTGCCATGTTTACATTTTTGTGCAGACCCCCAGCAAAGATGTGACGTTATTTTGGACTTCAAAGATGAAATTGATAATATTTTTTTTTAGTTGAGCAAAAACCTTTTGTATGTTCGATTGTTGATTTAAGCACAATTTCACATTTATATTGTATATTTGCAATTTACAATATGCATACTATGTTGATAGTTACTGTTTAATTATCATTATTTTTTTGTTTAGCTCTTTCATAGTTTATTGTTTTTATGTAGTTGTAGTTTTGGTAAGGCTACAACCCCAAAAAGTAGCCTGCTCGGTGGCCGGGCGGCGAGTTTTTAGCCAATTCCGCCCGGGCACCGAGCGGCGGCCGCCCAGGTACCGCTGGTTTTTAGGCATCGCTCTCTCGCCGCTGAAGTTTTAGCGCGGAGTTAAAATTTGGGCGGCGCCTGCTCACTTTTCACTCGCCGCCCAAAATACGCTCGGTGCCCGGGCGGCGACCGCCCGGGCACCGACCTAATAGACCGGCAGCCCAGAGGCCTTTTGTGCATCGAAAAGCGTACTGATTTCTGAACATATGAATATTTAGAGGAGAATGTAACAAATCCAAAAATATGAGTCTCCCTGGGTGTATCCGTGGATAAAGGGGTCCTTTGCGCCTCCAAAAGTTGGCCCCTGGAGATTGTCCGATGCTTCTAATTTGTGCGATTGTACCGTGTTAATCGTCGCTCACGACTCGCCGCGGCGGGGTCAGCGCATCGTAGACAATGGAGAAATCACTGATGCATGTTACCTTTTTCGAACATTTTACGTTGGCTGTTTTGAAAGACGAAATACACGTTGAACGCATTGGGGATTATACCCCAAACCTCTTGCAAGTTAAGCATGTCTTACAGATCACGAAATACATATTGGTAGCAAATAGGAATATGCCATAGGTACATTTTAATGAACCCTATATGATCAAAACAGGGTCAAACACATCTTCCACTTACAAATGATTTTCTAAAAACATTACATATGAACCCGTCGAATCTACAGAGATTAATTCCATTATAAGCACATGGCACAGCTACGGGTAATGGAGGGGGGGGGGGGGGCATAGGGTAGTTATTTTTAAAATGTTATTATTATTATTATTATTATTATTTATTCGGCATTTCAAACAAGTACAATGTAACGATACAACATGAGCTGAGCGAGAAATATAAAGTAGATAGAGACGCCTGGGACAGGGACGCGCCCTGAAATGAGCAGTGAGCTGAGTGAGGCATGCCATTATGATTCAATTGATTGTCTGATGCGCGATGGAGTCAATGTTATGTTTTATATTTAGTATATAGAAATATAAAGTAAATAGAGACGCCAGACAGGGACGCGCCCTAATCCAATGCACAAAGTTCTGCCGTTCACACCACCTCATGCATCGATCACGGCACATAACTAAAACGCCCCATACACGTGTCCAGGGGTCCAAAGCTCCCCTCCCCACATGGAAGTGTTTAGGGAACGCCCCATCCTATAGTTCCCCACCATGTCTTTTTTAGCAGTGCCCATGTAACGTACGTTGTAGGGTAACAAGAACTGAGTGACCACTGTAAACAGTTGGCCACTATTTAATCAGTTTCCTCGCATTGATTTATCTATATCACTAACATTTCATCTACATGCAGCTTGAGTGCCATACACACATAATTAGCTGCCCTTTAAGTCGGATTATGTGCAGAAGTGTTTTATCTGTGTTGATTTACCACTTGTACGTACTTAAAAATAATATCTGAAGTATTCTGTAATCTGTAAGACATACTTGTTAACTTGCAAGAGGTTTAGGGTATAATCCCCAATGCGTTCAACGTGTATTTCGTCTTTCAAAACAGCCAACGTAAAATGTTCGAAGAAGGTAACATGCATCAGTGATTTCTCCATTGTCTACGATGCGCTTACCCCGCCGTGATATAAAACAAAAATATCATGCACTATTTCCTTTAAACGCGAAGTCAGGGTTACAATTCTAGATTTTCAACAGCCTCCAAGCTTTAGCAAAGTGCTTTTGAAAATGGCCCCGTCGTTGAAGTTACTTGAGGCAAACATGAATTCGTCAAGCGAATGTAAATTGATTAGCAGTGTACATTCACCCCTTAGTATTTGTGTTCTATTCATTAAAGCTATGCTATTTGATAAACGCTATCAGGTGCGAAATTTAAATTAAACTGTTCAATGGGGAGATGGAAATACAAAATGTCTGTGTAACTGCTGCTGTGTACATTTTGTGGACAACTATTAAGATATCTATGATTGCCCATGAAGGCATCACAAGTAATGTTCTATTCACACTTTCCCGTAAAGCCTTGTCGTGGCTATTCCGTGGCTATTTAATTCGTGGCAATTATGGTATCCGCGTGAATATACGTGGCAGTCACTGGATGGTGGCGCCGAAACTTCCACATTCTCGGGAACGGCCGAGTTTCTGAGGGAGCTATATAAGTTATCATAAGCCAAACATCAAGGTACAAGAGAAATGTTGTTGTTGAGAAATCAAGGGACAAGCTCTTAATGAGTTTGGTTGATTTTTTGCAAAATTCCATTTTGATGAAAATATCCTGTAACAAGGTGATTTTCTTTCTACTTTGAGGAAGGATTAAAATAATCCATGAGACGTTATACATTCAGAAAACATAGAAATTGTCGTTTTTCATGCATCATTTTGATTCTGTAACACTATAAATTTTGAAAATATCAATAGCTGGATGTAGGAGTGGTACTTGGAATGTTTTACTGAGTTTGGTGATACCTGCAAAAGAGATACACTACGTTTAAAGGCGGTTGGTGAAGATGTTGTCACATATCACCGGATAGCGTAGACGGATGCCCGACGGAGAGAAATTTTTCATCCGTTCGTCTCCGTTTGTATATATTCCTTGTCAGATCCATGTGACCGGGCCTTTAAGGTCAACATATCACCGGATAGCGCGAACGGATACCCGACGGATAGAAAATTTGCGAAATCAAATTATCCGGTGGTGAAAGTTGTCTCCATTGCAGCATGCACAAACCTTTACGCCGGATAAAACAACGAACATTGCCTGACAAGCATCCATCGAAACGAGTAACCGGCAAGACACGCAAATGAATGGAGACGAACGGATTGAAAATATCCGTCGGGCGTCCGTTAACGATATCCGCTGATGACAAGAGCATGCACACAATCATGTCTCAATCATGACATCTCATGCATGATAAAAGTTGAATGTGCCCGGGTAAATCAAGTCATTTTGCTTGAGAAATTATATAAATTTGCCTCCACATCATCACCAAGGTCGATACTTGGAGTTGTTCAACCTTTTGTTTTATAAAGACCTGTTAAATAGTGTGTTGCTGCTGTTGTTGTTGTTGTTGTTGTTGTTGTTGTTGTTGTTGTTGTTGTTGTTGGTGTTATTTATTTGTTTGTTGTTGTTTTTATTGTTTTGTTCCTGTTGTCGTTGTCGTAATTGTAGTGGTCGTTACTGGTGCTGATGTTGGTGCGGATGTGCAGATATTCGTGTTGCTGTATGTCGCTGTTGTTGTTGTCGTGTGTTTGGTTTTGATACCCTGTCAATTAAACTGAACTGAGAGAGAGGCTCTTCGCGCGTCATTGGAAAAAGTGCACGTGATACAAAAGTCAAAATCGTTGAAAGAGGTGAAATCTCATTTTATATATTTGTATCCACTCGCTATAAATAGTAAAAAAGCCCAAGAGAGGTCATTACAATTGGACTTTGGTATATCTGACCCTTATTAGCCTTAAGCTGCCAAGGGATTTCTAATTTTTAAAGGATTTGTGATTGTTTGTTTTTTGTTTGTTGTTTGTTGTTTAAAGGATTTTGTGTGTTTTATATGCGTGTATGTGTGTGTGTGTGTGTGTGCTTGTTTTATTTTATGGTTTAATTATGTTTGTCCGTTTGTTCTTTGTTTGTTTGCTTGCTCGCGAGTTTGCTTATTTTGTTGAACACGGAATAAAAACAAATAACTCTTAGTCTGTTTTGGCTGCTTATCATAACCATTTTACATATAACATAATTTACAACACAAAAACACCTAACTTATAATTCAGTACAGTGAAAAAAGTGCAACGCTAACCACATACGCACATAACATTTTCCCAAAAAGTTTCCCCCAGAATCATAATGAATAACGATTTCTATTTCAAGCATGTCGTTACGTAATAATAAAGGGATTTAGTGGCAGTGATATTTTCAGCGTATGATAATTGTGGATGACTATCATTTATTGTTGACTTGGTTACCATGATTAACTGAATATAATCACTGCTCTCTTTTAATACTAAACCCCTTACCAGCGGGAATCTGGTTGGCTATGTACAAAGTATCTGGGGATTTCAGATCCTCGACCATCGACGGGGACTGGTTAACTACACTTTTAGTTAATTTGGCCTCCAATCGCTGATCATGTTGATTACTAAGCCGTTGTTTTTTCACTTCTAACGGTTACTTTAATGTCGACGTTTTTATAGATATTGTTTGAAAATAACTTTTGGTCAACATATGATTATAATTCGATGTTTTTTGTATAATTCATTGGCAGGTAATACCGGTTGCAAGCTGCTGATGTTCTTGCCAAACTTCTGCATCGCGTCATCCATTTACACCATGGTGGTCATCGCCCACGACCGTCGAGTGACCATCGTGTCCAACCGACCTCGCGTGCACAACGGACTACGCATCGGCGTCCTCACAGCCGCCATCTGGATTCTGTCCTTTGGCGTCGCCGCTCCAACCTTCTATGAATACTCTATCTACCTCCGCCCCGTGTTCGCCGGCGGGGAGAAGCTGGGATCGAGTGAGGAGGTGGAAGACCACGGCAACGTGACAGGATACAGCTCCGCATGCGGGTCGCACGGCATCGTGGCGGGGTTCGAGAAGGTGTACGCCAGCGTGGTATTCGTCGTCGCCTACCTCCTCCCGCTGTTCGTCATCTCCGTCAACTACGTCTTGATCGGGATGTTCCTCCACAAGCGGCGGCAGGTGACACCCAAGGGGAAACCGGCGGTCGACAACGGCGGTGCCAACGGCAGGAACGCGAACGGAGGTACGCATGGCGGGAACGCGGATGGTGGTGGTGCGACTAAAGCTTCGGCTGATGGTGTTGCCGGTCAAGTCAAGGACGTCGGTGGAGCAAGAGCGACCAAAAAGGAAGTGGGCTTCGTGAACAAGGCTTCGACCCGCATCTTCAAGATGCTGCTGGTTGTGGTGGTCGTATTTGCCGTCAGCTGGGCGCCATATTTCATCCTCTTCGTGCGAGAGGTAATCCTTATCGAGAAAAAAATATACATCAAATTTAGTTATGTATACATTGTGTATTAAAAGTGATCTATTAACTTCATAATATTTTTCCAAAAGTGAAGTCTGAGACTTTATTTATGAACCAATATTATTGTAAGATTCTTCTGAATTATGTGTGATAGTTTTATACATGTAGAAAGAGAACATTGTTTACCTAGTGAAGAAAAGGTGAACAGTGATGTCAGATTTTATCACTGCCCATTGAATTTGGCTACAACGAAAAAGCGTTCCTAGAACGCTGTTCATTCAGTCATAGATATATCTCCATGATAAGGAAGATATTTGAGCAATTAAAGGGATCTAGTAACTTTGTTGACATGTGTAAAAAGTGATGTTGATGCAATGTATATTGTTGTTATCTCATATGTCCACAGGGTATATGAAAATTTCAAGTCAAATGGACATTGCATGGCCAAATAATGAGCGACAATGCAAAGTGATATTCATTAAATCACTGCACTCACTTTGTTCACGGTTTCAAAACTCCGGGGGAGTTTTTCTTATCTGAATATTTTGATCGTACATATCTTTGTAACGAAAGGGAAATTTGAAAAACTGAAACCGGTCCCATGATTTTATTGTTAATACGAATACAACAAGGTATGAGGGAACCGCTAGAATTAAAATTTATTTGAGGATTTAGACAATGTTACTATAAGTCCCTTTAAAACCCATTTCATGTTTGTTTGATTTTTACAAAAGAAAAACAACAGGGAACATGTAAAATGTTTAAAGCTCCGAGTGATTTTGGTTGAATTTTATCAAAGTTAATAATTATATGGATAACTTGAATGGTGTTATGTGTCAACTCGTGTTTTAATCATGACGTTTATAATTATTTAGCCTGTTCAGGACTGATTGATTTTGCTTCCACATGTTTTCTTCATAGACCCAAGCCCGAGTATTTTCGGGACCAGTCCTGACTGGGTTTAAAGGGATAGTTGAGTTCTGATAGAGAGAGTACAGTTTTAGTCAAACTGAATTTTAGTAACCAAAACCTGCACCATTACATTACAAACTAATAATTATAACTCCACCATTCAAAAGGAATACAAAAATTACAAACGACTAAGTAAAAAGCCTGTTATCATTCAAAAAGAGCTGTTTAATCTAAAGAGGGCGCTTTCAAAAAGTCATTTGTTTAAACCATTTTAAATAAAATATTGTGCATGTGATGTTTTATTGAAATAGTGATTAAATAGAGAGATAATCAACAACTATCTATAAACCTCTTTTGAAAAGAGGAAGCATTTTAAAACGAATTTTAACTGCTGGTTCAAAATTATCGAATACTTGTGGGGCCCCACATTTGTTACAAATGGTTATGTTTATGGATTTTTCAGCCGTTTCTGAACCGATTTTGATCAAATAAAGGTTATTCTGCCCATTAAAATTGTATGCTATTTCAAATTTGACAGTCAGTTTTTCATTATCTCACAAAAAATTATTTTGTGTAGCGCCCTCTCTACCAAAACTCAACTATCCCTTTAAGTAATAAGTATTTAATAGTTCTGTATTCTTTGACTTCACACACATGCAGGAGGTGACGGGTGCAGACGACACCGCCCGATTCGGCGAGGTCTTTCACCTCGTCAAGCTCGTGTTCTCACTGATGTCATGCGTGCTTAATCCCGTCATCTACGCAGTGTTCAACAAGAACATGAGACGCGGGATGCTGACGGTGCTGTGTTGCGGCGCCCAAAAGCACTGCTTCGATGTGAACACAAACCCGGGCGCGACGGATACGGCAAACACAAATGTCTCGCAGACAGGGAGGACCTCCTAGAGTCTTTGCAACGGTTGTCATGACAACCGTATCAACGGGCATGTCATTCTTTAATCTCGAAGACAGGCGTCGATGCGGAGGTCTTATACCACGTCGTCTACAACAGAAAAGGGAATGGGGGAATTAATGGACATTTTCGAAGTCCGTTTGTTATTCCAGAAATTTGCTTTCCACACAACCTCACATCATTCGTGGATGTGTCGAGCACTTATCTCATTCATTACGGGAACCTGTTGTGCCACGTTTTGACTTCATAGGAAATGCACAATCTCGTAGGCTAGGGGTTAATCTCTACATTTTAGACATGATATACGGGTTAACGGCAGTGGGACTATTTGGCAGACTTCAATTCTATTAAACATTGTGTTAAAAGTAACAGTTTAATTTGCATTTCGCACCTGATAGCGTTTATCAAATAGGATAGATTTAATGAATAAAACACAGGTTACTGTTTTACACAATGTTAGATTAAGACAAATTACAACGGCACTCACATGCCAATATCACTTTCTGTACCAGAGAATGCTTACTGATTGCACGTATACTTACAACGAATGAGCACTGTTACTGAATTATATAAAGACTCAATAAACACAATTACAGACACTGTATTATTTTGTATTTACATGTCAATCACAATCGTTATGGATTATTGTATTACACCAGTGTTCTGCATTTATTATAGTCTAAATATTTAATGTTTTATGATAGTTGAGCCCATTTCTTGCAAATCGGTGTACGTTTATTGGAGAACATGACATACGTTTTATATATAGAGTTTGTTTAAACAAATTTTATAAATATGTTACCCTTATTGTTCATGGAAGTTTCCATGGCATATGCAGCTGGTCTGTTTTTATTTGAGTCATTACAGGTTAATATATATATATCAGTTAAAATATGATAACACAAAATAAAGAAACCGGGGATTTTTTTTTAAATTACAAAACGGCATAAAATATTATTTTTTCATACTAAGTATATTAAGTAATGAAACATCCGAAAACATATGAAACATAAATACGTTATCATATTTCTTTCATTTCTAAAACTATTATCAGTGGTGTAGCTACGGGCATGAGGGGCACGCTCCCCCCCCCCCCCCCCCCCCCAAAAAAAATTGACTAAAACAATACTAATATACTTACGGGGATTATTCTTTATAAAATAAAGAAACATATAGTTTTGTGCCCCCCCCCCCCCCCCCCAATTATAATCAGTCCGACCACGCACGTCCACAGACTATCATTTTATTACTAATCTTAGTTTCTATCTGTTCCCATTTTCTTACTACATATGTATTTGTTTATAATCTTAGGAATATTTCAATTATGGATCCGCCTAAAATTGAATTGAGTGTGCACCAGTTTGAATCATTCCACTGCTGCGTTATGAGTTAAGAGCTTTTTAATTACGAAGGTCGGGTGATTATGAGCGGATTCATATAGTAATCAATTGGAATTGCATTATGGAAAACGGACAAGTATAAAAACCCGGTTTCAAAAATAAATGTCTGCATAAAATATGGGTTTCATCGGTAAATTCCCTTTTTTATGATGATAAAAAGGCCAATCTTCTTATTTATAATCAACGCCACGCTTTGACTCAGGCCTACATGTATACTTATTAGCATTACTCTATACTGCGACTGTAACAATGCGTTGAATTAGCTTTTAAAATATATCTTATGGGGTCATGGGCATATAATTTGAATAAGAACTGTTCAGAGAAAAACTGTTTCAAGATATAAATGCTATTTAATGTAATGCAACTGAGACTATAAAGAGTATCAAAGTATTGCAGCTTTGGTGGTTCTTCCATGCCTTTTTGTTCCATCCTGCTAATAGAATTATGAAACAACTGTTGCTTATTTAAAGGTGCATCTGTCAAGTTTCAGATATTGCCTAAAATGACATTTGAGACTTCAATCCTATACCAACATCATTGTAAGATATGTCTGAATGATGTGTGAAAGTTTCATTGAAAAAGGACACTGCTTTTCTGGTTAAAAAAGCGAAATTTTGCGTTAGCTTTTACAACTAATGACGCTTATGACGTGTATGACCGTCTGTAGACGCTCTAGAGCTGAATGGTTATCAATGATATATATCTTCATAATAAAGGGGCATTTGGAATGATCTAACACTTTTTATTCTTCTCTTACCATAAGCTTAAAAACACGGTAGAAGAGAAATGTGGAAGCTCAAAGTAATTTTTGTGGAGTAAGACACTTTACAGGTGCACCTTTAATGTCTACTTTGTTATTGAGATGTTATGTATGATCTATAATTTGTGGGGGGGGGGGAGAGATAGTGAGACTTATTTCATCTGTGTACCTATGTCAACGGGTTAGCAAATATCAAGTTACATTTTTGCTCATTACTTGGCTTTATCATTTATTTATCATTAAACGTTTACACAACACTCAGTGGACATTGCGCAATAAACCGTTCAAGTTTAAGTCCAATTTTTAAGTTTAGTTTTTGCACATAGCAACATAGTTTACTATTAATAATTTCGATGTCACTTGCATTAACGTTATGATAATATTGCATTTTAATTGTCTATACTTGCAAAATGATAGTCATTGGGAATTTCATAGCAAAGGATACGTTTTGGCTGAGGTACGAGCGGAAATTCAAATAAAATCAAATGCACCTTATTATAACAAGGACCTTGGGACCTTCGAGATTGACTTGTCTTATTAGTGTAGCTAAAACTACATGATTATAAAGAGCTAGGACCAGCAGAATGACTTTGTTATACGAGAGTGTTTTTTGTGGTATATCAGAGCTCTTTATAACGAGGTGGTACTGTAATACTTTCATACTAAATCATAAATATGTTCACATTTTGTTAAATTTCCAATATTTTCAACTCGATATACAACAAAACGTACTTCTAGAGTAATAGTTGTGCAAATTTTCTTTTAGAAGTTTCGTAATTATTTAACTTAAAATAACAGTTCAAACCTGAACATGTTAAATGGAAGTTTTCCGGGGGAAAAACGTAAACTTAAATTAAATTCAAACAAATTATTTATGATGTGTAAGAGTTTGCTTTCGATTCCATTTTGATTTTCATTGAAACTCATGAGCGGCGAACATTGACCCCCTTTAAAACCTTCAACTTATGCAAACTTAAATGACAATCGGTAAAAATAAATCTACCTTGCTTTAAAACGAGCGAAAATATGTCAGACAATAACGTATTTGACATTCTAGTATGATGAGATGTTTTCAAAAATCATTTTCGATAATTATTCTTATCTAGTCCCTCTTTAAGCCGCCGCGCGTACTTCTACTTTTGTCTGTGTTCTATATTATCTTGTGAATTTTCCATCACATACAGCGCACAGCTCCATAATATCCAATACATATTTATAATTTCGGAGAACTTAAAATCATTAATTCATCTGATAATAGTTTTTAAAAACTATATATTAATAACAAATATTGATATGGCGCCATCTATCTACATGTTGTTTATTCTGATGTAGATTAATGTATCCTTTATATTTTGCTATTATCCTGGCTTTAGTCCAGCTACCCCGGATAAGATGTATCAATATTGTCAAGGTATGTGTAATCCTTCCCGGTACCTGATTTACTAAACTTAGGATGAGTGCAGTGATATGAATTAAATATCTTGTTGAAGAACATATACATACCTGGGGTTGTTTCACACAGATTCTAAGTTGAACTCGCTTCTAAGTTGGTCATTATTTTTGTAGCCTTGAAATAAAATACATCATAATGAAGCATAAGTG
This sequence comes from Echinarachnius parma, assembly GCA_037951105.1. Taxonomy (NCBI): domain Eukaryota; kingdom Metazoa; phylum Echinodermata; class Echinoidea; order Clypeasteroida; family Echinarachniidae; genus Echinarachnius; species Echinarachnius parma. The sequence continues at coordinate 74,887 of JBAMJV010010832.1, read as the reverse complement.
CAATTTTGTAGACTTGTTATACATTTTACAAGAACATGAAATCCACGTAACAGAAACCATTTATGATTTGTAATCCAATTTTTATGTTGTGTTTTAAAAATTATTGTATACATTTTACATTCTTATTTCAACTAAGTGTATTTGTGAAAAACCCTGAGCACTGATCAGCTTCGGACAGAGGACCCCATAATTGTGAGTCAAGCGACCATCCAATCTTGCCTTTTTTTCAATAACAAAATATACAAAGTAATCATCTAATGTATATCGAATCAATAATTAAATAATTTATAATAATGAAAATAGAAGAAGGACACAGCGAAGAAGCAACGTTTGTATAAAGGGTGCTGGGTTAGCTACTTTTATATAATATACAACTTGAACGTGAACTGAAATACAATAATAATAAAGCAAAGTATAACCATAAACAAAAACAGGATTATTCGGCCAATAACTATACCCTGGGGTAAATTTAACAAGGGGCGTGGAAATCGATTTGGCACCTCAATCAATTATAATCATATAATATAGAAAATTAAAATAAATTACAATTTACGATCACTTCTTTTAATTTAGTTTCATTTTCGCCCTATACAGACTGTCCCAGATAAAACGAAACCGGGTTTCATGGCAGAAATTTTCTGTCATAATGAATAATTTCCTTGATGATATATATATATGTCTGGAAAGCTCTGTGCCTCTTCTTTCATTTGATGTACAACTTATGGCACATAATTCAAGCATGACTGAATTAGAACAATGGAAAGGGGTGTTACCAATATTCCATTTGCACGCATAAATTTTAAGTTTGGGTGAGTTTTAAGGGTTGTAAACGTACTTATTTTTAAAAAGGGCAAACTCCACATAAAAGTTCATATTTTTATCTTTTACATGACACCTCATGCTAAACAAATAAATGATTTATGCCAGAGAACGAGTACAATGAAAACATGACTGATTTCTGCCCAAATGAGTGAAAGTTGAGTAAGAAGTCGCTCAGCTTTCCTGAATTAGCAGCTAACAATGGACTTTGATGCATGAGTGAATTTACACAAACATGGGGATCAGGGAAAACATGGGAAACAGGCTAGATCAGGAAAGTTACTCATTTGGGCTGGAATCAAGCATGTTTTCATTGTACTCGTTCTCTGGCATAAATCATTTATTTTTTAATCATGAGGTGTCATATAAAAGATAAAATTATGAATTTGTATGCGGTATTTGTCCTTTTTCAAAATAAGTACGTTTACTACCCTTAAAACTCACCCCAAAACCTCACCCAAACTTGCAATTTCTGCGTGCAAATAGAATCTTGGTAACACCACTTTCCATCGTTCTAATTCAGTCATGCGTGAACTATGTGCCATAAGTTGTATATCAAATGAAAGAAGAGACACAGGGCTTTTCAGACATATATATATCATCAAGGAAATTATTCATTATAACATAAAATATCTGCCATGAAACCCGGTTTCGTTTTTTCTGGGACAGTCTGTACAGTGGTGCAGAAGGTACGAATTTACTTAAGTTTAAGAGGGGAAAAAAACTTATATACCTGTGGTGTGTTCATATTGTGTAAAATATTGCATTTCTATAGTTTTACATTTTTCTTTAACGTTCTCAATCAGATAGTAATGCATGTATCACAACATAATGTATGTAAATAACATATATGTATATAAGATTATATGGGTATCGAAAGCACACTGTGTATCCGACATTTTTAAAAATGTGTGTGCGTATCAGTTTGAGTTTTATCAATTATGATCAAAGCAAATTGTATTTTTATTTATATGTGAATTAGTACATTTGTTTATGATATGTATTATAAACATAACGTAACATACGTTTTGTGCGTACCAGGTTTTTTTTTCTGACAGATGTGTTTCACGTTAGTCTATGTATACAGAATTAGTATTTGTCATTATTATTTTCATTATCATTATGATTATTGTTAATAGTAGTAGTAGTAGTAGTAGTAGTAGCAGTAGTAGTAGTAGTACGTAGTAGTATAATAACTGCCATATCATTCGTATATGTATGTGTATCTATATCAAATTGTACATATTGTGAGACAAATTCTGGCATTCAAAGTGAATTAAAGATTGAGTAACCAATCTGTTATAACAAGGTTACTTTGTGGAGTTTCAAATTCTGGAAATCATAATCATCAATTATTTCGATATCATTATTTAAATTACATTTCTAAATGTCTATATTTCATGTTCATTGCCTTGCTGTGGCTAGTTTGAGCCATATTCCTTTTTACTTTCCTATAATATTCTTTCTATATTATGAACAAATGCTCTGGTAACAATGTTATTTCTCTCTATTTCTATCTATATATCTGGTACCTACCTATCTATCTAATTATCTATCTATCTATAGTTGCAAAGAATATTCATAAATGATTGAGAAGGAAGAATAATAGGCGTAGCTTAATAAGCATTGTTCCTCCCTTTAATCCTCCAAATGAAAAAAGGCACTGGTCGAAAAATTGGTCTCCGCCAGGACTCGAACCCGGGTCTCCAGCTTGGAACGCTGACTCCTTAACCACTGGGCCAGGGCCAGGGCATAATGGCCTGCCCGGAGGGGGGAAAAGGGGAAAAGGAGAGGGGAAAAGAGAAAAGGAAGAGGGGAAGAGAGGGGAGAAGAGAAAAAAATGAGAAAAACTGTGGAAAAATCAACAAAATAGCTTAAATTCCGGGACTTTTAGACATTCTTCTGAATTTTCCCTAGTTTGAAAACCTCACCGCTTACAGATGTCCCTTAATTCCCACTTGCCCAATTGTCCTATAATATTCTTTCTATATTATGAACAAATGCTCTGGTAACAATGTTATTTCTCTCTATTTCTATCTATCTATCTATCTATCTATCTATCTATCTATCTATCTATCTATCTATAGTTGCAAAGAATATTCATAAATGATTGAGAAGGAAGAATAATAGGCGTAGCTTAATAAGCATTGTTCCTCCCTTTAATCCTCCAAATGAAAAAAGGCACTGGTCGAAAAATTGGTCTCCGCCAGGACTCGAACCCGGGTCTCCAGCTTGGAACGCTGACTCCTTAACCACTGGGCCAGGGCCAGGGCATAATGGCCTGCCCGGAGGGGGGAAAAGGGGAAAAGGAGAGGGGAAAAGAGAAAAGGAAGAGGGGAAGAGAGGGGAGAAGAGAAAAAAATGAGAAAAACTGTGGAAAAATCAACAAAATAGCTTAAATTCCGGGACTTTTAGACATTCTTCTGAATTTTCCCTAGTTTGAAAACCTCACCGCTTACAGATGTCCCTTAATTCCCACTTGCCCAATTGTCCGGGGCAAGTAAAACAATATGATTTTATAATTGCCTGAAAATGCAGATTAGGTATTTGCAATTTTGAAAGTCGATTGTATTTCCCTTTTTTTGTTAACTGTTGTATAAATAAGTATACACATAATTAGTGGCGTACCCATGATTTTTCAAGGGGGGGGGTGATTATTTTGTTGACCAAAATTTATGAGGGGGGTGGTGCGGCCGGTTAAGATTTTTTTAGGGGGGGGGGGGGACTGTCGGTGCAGATTTTTGAGGGGGGGGGGTTGTCGGTGAAGTTTTTTCGAGGGGGGGGGGGTGTTGGTGAAGTTTTTTCGAGGGATGGTGATGGTGAAGATTTTTCAAGGGGGGGGGGGGGGGTGTCGGAGAAGATTTTTCGAGGGGGCGGTGTAGGTGATGATTTTTCGAGGGGGTGTCAGTGAAAGACCACTTACATTTTGTAAAGGGGGGGGGGAGGGGGTTGAACCCCCATTAATAATTGTATTATTTAAATCTTTGCCTAAATCAAATACAATTTACATAATAATTGTTTCTTCAAAGGAGAGCAAGGAAGATAATATATTTAATATTATATTTATATGTCTTGACGTTCTTCTTGTGAATATATTTAACACTATTTGTGATGTTTTAAAAACAATTTACTTTTATATTATCGCAATTATTGAAACTAGTACTTTTAATATTAGTTATCAAACAAACAAACATTCACACACCCATGCACATACAAACAACAAACCTAAACATTCACGCATGCACATACAAATAACAAACACACACACATACCCGTTAACACACACGCACCGTCGCACGCACAAACAAACAGTCATGCACACAATCATACACATATGCACACACACACACACACACACACACACACGCAAACACACAAACACATCTGCAAACACAAACACACACAGAACCATACATATAAGCACACACACAACCATACACATACCCACACAAACAGTTCTTCAAAACATAGAAAAAATAGACACTCAAAACTTGAGGTGTAATAAAACCAAAGAATATTGTTTTAATAAAGAATACTGTACCTAACAAACCGTGTAACTAAAAATTGTAAACTTGTTCGCAACAAACACAAACCCATCTTCTAAAAAATACATCAATATAAAAACAAGATTAAATAATAACTTCATATTCATCAAACTAAATCAAATCCAAGCCAGAATTCAGAATATATTCCGGCTTAAAAAAATAAGCCGATCATAATCAATAAATTTATATTAAACATATTTATAATTAACTGTCAAACTCGGGTTTCTTCTCTTAGGGATACACTGTGTACAGATTTGAAATATCTTATGGCAAGAATTCAGTTGTATAATTTCTTTGTGATGAAATTCATCAATGGTGGTTCCCTTTAGCGAGATAATTACACTTGCCCTTTAAATGGAAAGGTTTTCATGTTCATCTATCAAACAGATCTTGATATATTGTCAAACAGTTTTACACCAATTATAATGAGCTCTGTGGCCACTAACAGTTCAAAACCCCAAATAATATTACAGCAATTCATTTACCTTTTCAATTCACTTTACAATTCATTTAATGCACTTATAAACTGTCCTTTTGTAAGCCCAATTTAAGAATATAAGTGCTAGTTTAAACAGATTAGTACTTGAATTATCTTTGTGTGGAATTATATTGATATTTAGAGCTCAAAATAATAAACAGACGATACACAAATTCAAACAGTCTAGCATCTGCCTACCCATAGTTGTATTTTGTGTTTGTACTTGATAATCACAAACCAAATATTAGATTTATCATTGGTTAAGCACAATTACAGTGATTCAATCATATTTGTAGTTAACATGGTGATTTTACTTTTAACTTTGTGAAAAGCTGACAATAATCCATGATAAATTAATTCAAGATATAAAGAAGATAAGCCCTAAAGTCAGACTACAAAGTGATTATTTTCCTTACATTACATGAATACTGCACCACTGGTAAGTTTAATATTTCACAAGCTTGTAGATAGTATCCTTTCGGTTATAGCATGCTTTACTGAACTTGAAGATGCCAGCTAAAGCGGATACTAAATTATATTTTAATAATCTTCTAATCTGGAATCTCATGAGATTGTGAGCCCATTTTTTGTTTATATTTACTTAAAGGGATAGTTGAGTTCTGGTAAGTAGAGTACATTTTTGGTGAAACTGAATTTTAGTAACCAAAACCTGCATCATTACATTACAAACTAATAGTTATAACTAGAAAGGAACACAAAATTACAAAATGACGTAGTAAAGATCATGCTATCATTCAAAAAGCGCCGTTAAAACGTAAGAGGGCGCTCTCTAAACACTCATCGGTTTCAACCATTTTGAATAAAATATTGTGCATGATTGTGATGTTTTGTTGAAATAGTGATTAGATAGAGAAATAAACAACAACTATTTAAATACCTATTTTGTAATTTTTTGAAAAGAGGAAGCATTTTTTTGAATTTTTAACGGCTGGTTCAAAATTCTCTAATAAACCTGGGGCCCCAGCTTTATTACAAATTGTTATATTTATGGATATTTCAGCCTTCTCTGAACCGATTTTGATCAAACAAAGATGATTTTATTATTTAAATATTATGCTCTTTCAAATTTTACACTCAGTTTTTCATTACCTCACAACAACAAAAAAGTAGTCTAGCGCACTCTCTACCAAAACTCAACTATCCCTTTAAAATGAGAAACTCACCATAATTAAATAATATAATCGAAAATGAAAGAAAAGGGTTTTCCCTGGGATTGGAACCTAAGAAACAAGATACCTAGACATGAGCTCTGTCGACAGAGCTAGAAGTACAATCTCATGATTGTTTGTCCCCCAAAACCATTTGAATCAGAAGCTGTTATAAACATGACACCCCTTTATCAACAAATACGTTTAGGTACCAAGATAAAGCCATAACGAGACAAGTGCCCCGTTGCAGAAAGAGATACAACCAATTGTAAGTTACGATTGATTGTAAGTCAGAAAATTTGAGCGTATCAACCAATCAGATTTGCGCATCCAGAACACATGACAAGACTTACAATAAATCGTTACTTACAATCAATTGTATCTCTTTCTGCAACGTGACCAAGAGCTGAAGTACCTACAGATGAACAGACGCACAACCTGAAAACACAATGCTGCCAGTCACTTTGCTGGCATATATTTACACTGACAAAAATACCTGCCACTGTATATACTAACAATTTGTGGCATCCTTTTGGATGACGGAGAAGTGGCGGTACTCCAGGTCGTTCAGACGATTGTACGCGGCCAAACCGTCACTGTAGATCGTGGATCCGGGGACAACGTTGCGCTGAAAGATCCCCAGGAGGGTCTCCTTGTTGCGGCTGTCAACCGGGTAGAGTACAAGCCTGTTTGTCGCGCGCTCGACGGGGCTAAACACCCAGATCTTGACTCCCTTTTTGCCGTTGCCACAGTGGTACTTCACCTTCATGCCGAACAGCGACTCGTCGATCTCCACCTAGTCACCCTGCAGCACAACCGGACGCGCGTTATTGCAGGTCTCGTGGACGAACTTGTGGAAGAGGTCGCAGGTGAAGTTCGCCCAGTCCACGGCTGTCTTCTTATAGTCCATTCCGGCTTGCTTCGAACGACATTGCAGTGAAGTGCCGATCATTCGTCATGCTCCTTGGAGAGTCTTTTTTCTCCTACAGCTACCCTGCCACGATGATGACAGCTGGCTTGAAGGCAATGAAGGGGAAGGAGCTACATGTGCCTGTGATAGTCCCAATGATGTTTGGATCAACTTGTCCAAACAGACTGACCATGGTTGAGGGCCATACCACCTGCACTGCCCACCTGTATCTGTCTGGTTCGTTCCCGACACTTGTTCCACCTGAAATATGACCAAAATGAACAAATAAGAAACAATTATTTCAAACAATTAGTGACGTATCATGAAATAGGAGGCTTGCTTGAAAAAATAATCAGTCAGGAAGTAAAATATAATTTGTTTTCTCTTAAAATTATGTAATGAAAATACAAATGTTATAGTTGGGCACAGGCTCACTGGAAGTTTCCATAGACTCGGGTAGGAATAACTGCAAAGTCCTTTGCACATAACCATCTTCAAAGAGAGGGTGTAGACAATGTGTGATGTTCCCGTCTTCCAGTAGATATGAGAGAACATTCATCTTGTAATTGATTATTGATGGTTTTTATTTAACTGCCTTGCTTTGTACAAGGTTATTTTATATTAGAGACATATATTTTCTTTTATGAAATACAATCACGGAATATAATACACTTGACTGCATCAGAAGCACAATTTTGTTTGCTCTATGATCAAGGCATTTACATTGCCATTTTTCAAATCAGGAGTAGGGGAAATTCAGTTTCTCATAATTTATACTGTAATGTATTGCTATCGCTAATCATGATTGGGATTATCGTTATTGTGATCGGGACTCTGAGTTCCGAGCAGTGGCGGATCTACGGGGGGGGGGGGGTTAGGGGGTTTAACCCCCCCCCCCCCCCCCCCTTGGGCTGCCAAGTGAAAATGTGATGTGCATAGAAAAACGCCATCATGGGTCCAGACCCACACAGTATCCGCATCGTCATTGGGTCAACCCCCCCCCCCCCCCCCCCCCCCACCTTAGCAAAAAGCTAGATCCGCCCCTGCCGAGTCCTATGTTTTCGCCTAGTTGGCAGATTAAAGTTTTGTTTTCCCTAAAGCTTTGTCACATCATTCCTGGCTGTAGATTTTGACCAGGGATTTCAATACTACCATTAACAAATTGTACTTATATCTTACCAGTTGCTGACAGTGGTGTTGTTCTCTGTGCAAAGGTCTGACTGTGTCTTTACTTGCAGGCTGCCTTCCACCAGCTGCTGATTAAGGGTGAAGATATTCATGATGAGCTGGGGGATGGTGAGGGTCTTTTCCTGGATATCTTTTGGCCCGTTTCTTGGTAGAATTACCTCCTTGGAGAGCTGTAGACACACATGCTCCGAAATGCAGTTCGAGTCAGGTCTTTCTGCTGCTACATCTCTGTCAAGATCCTGCAACAAAAAGTCAGGAAAGAAATACATAATTATATGAATAACTACAGCAAATGTACACATAGTCATACTCATACATGTATCTGTGTTACAGTGTTACAGTTTACCTGTAGTTGTAACTGTGATACGGCGCCTGGTTAGGTTACTGTAGTTGATAATATTCTACTGTATTCTACTGTGCAGAATGAAAATCTAGACCGATTACAATTAATCCCTGCACTGTAACCATCTTAATTGACTGTAACAGCAATAGCCTCCGCTAGGCTGATATGAATCACCTGGACTGAAGATAAAAGCAAAGACAAACTACTATTCATGCACCCCTCCAGTCGAGGGGCATATTGCTTTAGCATGCATGACCGCTTCAGCATTCGCTACCAATATGTGCCCAGCGCCAACCGCATGACTAACATAACAGATGTTCTATATATTCACCATTATTACATCGCGCGTCCATATACAGCTTGTGGTCATGCCGAGGGCATGTCTTGTAGAATGTCACCCCCTCATTCAAAACACATCCAAACAAAATGCAGAACTCACTTACAATACATGTAAATTGACTTTGGATATTGACAATAACAATCATGACAATACAATTTGCAACAATTCACTCTAGTAAACTCATATTCACATTTCAGGTGCATAGACAATTGAATTGGCTTTCACATCTATCATATTCTATTACTTAGTACCAACGACAAAGTATTCATTATAAAATGGTCAGGATATTAATATTATATTTATAGGATCCATCATGTCCATCATCCAAGTCCAAGACGAGACAAGTGCCTGAATACTGGGCTGACTAGAGTGGTTTATTGCACATTATTTCAAAACTATTATGACGAAAGGGGCACCAATATAAAGGGAAATAAGCAAGCTTTTCAATGGTACAAACTTCATGTAGGAAAGTATAATAAGAAGAGAGATTTCAACGCTCAAAATGTATTGCAGAAAATAAGGGCAGCGCTAGGCCTAGGCTGTAGAGTGTAGGCACCACCACCGTGACCACCGGGGCCAGGGCGGCGGGACTGGTAGCTAGGCTATGGTGAATGGGCCCGTCGTTCCGCATGATACATGATCTATGAACAGTATTATTCTTTGTAAAAATAGAGTCGATAAATTAAAAACATGGGAACTTACCTTCATCGTGTAACATGTTGTGATGAATTATACCACTACAGGCGCAGACTAGAGGTAATTTGAAGTTGAGATAAGAGATAACATCCATCTCTCGCGCAGTATTACACCGCGACAAATCTTTAGCACTGCTTGGTATGTGAACTAACCTATTGCCTACGAAAAACTTGGGGCTATGTATTATGTCAACGGAGATGTCGGAGTTTCATAGTAAAAGGGTTAATTTAATTATAAAATGCCCGGATGGGGTAAGAGGATTTCTGCGCATGCTCACTTGAGGGTCGTGTTAGCAAAGTTAGGAAAGTTAGGAAAATGTTAGGAATTAGTTAGGAATTGGTTAGGAATTGTTAGGATTTGTTAGGAAAGTGTTGGGAATTGTTCGGAAAGTGAGGACCGTCCATCCCCCGCACGGTAGGGCCACGGGGACCGTGTGATTTAAGACAGATCCAAATTCAGGTCATTGGCAAGCCAATCTCTCGGCCCTTTGTACTCAATTAATTCATGTGGAAGGAGTTACGAACAATGCAAGCCGCCTGTACTTCAGCTGGATCACAAAGGAGTGATTCAAGTATTAGTTGGAACATATACATGTATATTTACGAAAGGTGAACTAATACATACAGCTTTGGTTTCTTCCAATATTTAAATAGTTGCAAAGAATAATCATAAATGATTGAGAAGGAAGAATATATATATATATATATATATATATATATATATTCGATCTATATATATCATCTATCTATATCTATCAATATCTATACATATTTGTATCTATCTCCTCCTCAAAAGAAGGATTCATTTTTAGCAATTTAATGCATTGTATATCAATTTTTTCAAATACATTGGTACCAGAATCATGCATACATGATCTTTAAAGGGATAGTTTTGGTATAGAGGGCGCTTCAAGATAATTTTTTTGTGAGGTAATGAAAAACTTAGTATAACATTTATAAGAGCACACACTTTCAAACTAAGGCAGAATAACTTTGTTTGATCAAAATCGGTTGAGAAACAGCTGAAATATCAATAAATGTATCCGATTGGAATAAATGTGGAACCCACATTTATTCGATGATTTCAGAAAAAAAATCTCTTTAATACCTACACCTTTTCAAAATTTACCAAAGAGGTTTTTAAATAGTTGTTGATGATCTCTCTAATTAATCATTATTTCAACAAGACATCACACACATAATTTGTTTATGAAAAATGGTTGAAACCAATATGTTTTAAGAGAGCGCCCTCTCGTGGTATAACGGCAGCTTTTTGAATGATAACAGGCTTCCTATTTAGCCGTTTGTAAGGTTTTCTGCCTTTCGGGCATGGTGGAGTTATAACTATTAGTTTGTAATGATATGGTGCATGTTTTGGATACTAAAATTCAGTTTGAACTGTACTATCTCTTTAATGTTGATTAACGTGAAGGTTTAAACCCACGAGCAAGCTAATGGCCACTTGATAGCCTTGGTTTATAAATTACAAAGTTGGAATGTAATGACTATTATACGCACAAATTAATGATTGTTGTAAGCTCATTGTAATATCAATATGATGTACAATAAACACCACACGTTTCCAGATGTCAAGTTGTCACAATTAATCAGATATTCTGAATTCACTATGTTGATTTCATATCATTCGACTTTGTGTCGGATTAAATAAATTCTGACTATTACATGAGCGTTGCAAAGGGTTTATGAGAGGTGCAACCATACAGGGCCGTTGTGGATCGATGGTAAGAGCACCGGTCTAGCAATCCGGAGGTCTCGGGTTCGATTCCCGGCGAAGATGATTATGTTGATGACTGTCACTACGATGTTGGAGGTGATGATGATGATGATGAAGATGCTGATGATGATGAGGATGATGAGGATGATGAGGATGATGATGATGATGATGATGATGATGACGATGATGACGATGATGATGACGATGATGACGATGATGAGGATGATGACGATGATTATGATGATGATGATGATTTTTAGCTAACTTTTAGCTATGTCTTAATGCTTTGTTTGTATTTCATTTATTTTTGTTCCGCTGCTCTCATCTTGCCGCTTATTATTTTATACACAAGACAAAATGGAGCATTAATCACGCCTTTGGCCTCCGGGAAGTGTCATCCGTTAGTATGTAGTGTACTTTTTACACTAATTAAAGGACATTTGGAAGTTGCTTTTAGCTTTACGTATTTGTCGTAGAATTCTAGTTTTGACAGATATAGCTTAGAGGGCATCATTTAGGCAATTATGTAATCGTGTTACGAAATGACATCCTTAAAGTACAATTTCATTGAATTTGAATTTAGATTCAGCTCATATTTCATACATAATCCATAACACGAATATTACAAGTTAGTGTTTCAAAGCATTGTTATTAAGGAGTTATCATCAATGACATAGTGGTCATTCGTAAGCCCATTATGGCATCAAAAGTCCCGCCGAAACCAGCTGAAATACTGTGACGTCATGAAGTGTGTGAGTTATCATTAGCAGACGATGTCCGATAGATAACGAACACATTTTATAGTGCCTTTTTAACATGACTCTGTTCAATCATCCTTGTTGTCATTATTTGCTCCTCTGCCTCACTCTTAAAAACACTTTGCTGTCTTTTGACAAACACTTTTCCCGTAAAGCATGCTAATTAAAGTTATTTTAATCTATCGCGTCGCCCATAAGTATCACACGCAGTACTACAAATTCAGCGACACCCGCATCAGAATACAGTTGTTGAACAATAGGCCAATATAATCGTGCCCAGACTTCGGCGGGTCTTTCAAGCAGATAAAGTAGGACGGTGTGTGACTTACTTCATTGAATTTGTCGTTCTTACCGTAAATGTCTCCGAGTGAATGATTATAGTGTATAAGTCGAGGGAAACCTTATTTACAAAATGTAATGAAATAAATGCGCTTCGAGGCAAGAATACACGTTAAGCAGGCAATATGAGTGCACTAATGGTTGTGTAGATTCGTAATCATGGTAATGAGACACCGTCTGCTAATGATAACTCGCACACTTCATGACGTCATCAAAACACTGGCGTTTATTTAGCACAAAGAGCGCGTGTTTTCGATTCTTGCGGTGGGGTTTTATTTTGTTGTTGTACTAAGATATCGTGTTAATATGGGACATAACAAAGTATGTTTCTTAATCTGTTAGCCCCTAGCTCTCTAGTGATGCATTATTCTCATATTTTGTGACTTTCAATGAAATTCTACTTTAATACAAAAATAGCTCACCCGTTGCAATTCGAGCGACACTTATATCAACCGAACGAACTACTTTCGCAAGGACGAGAGCGGCTGTATGAGAAGTAATGTTTTTCTTATCTGGTCCATTTATCTATCTGCGAGTATCTGCGAGCAGAGGCTTAGTTGTATTCGAGTTTCTTCATTTTCTTAAGAGGAAGCTTGTAGAATTCACAGCTATACCGACCATATTGTTAAAGGGATCTAGTAACTTTGTTGACATGTGCAAAAAGTGATGAATGGTTAATGCAATGTATATTGTTGTTATCTCATATGTCCACAGGGTATTGTGTGAACATTTCAAGTCAAATGGACATTGTATGGCCAAGTAATGAGCGAAAATGCAAAGTGATATTCAGTAACTCACTGCACTCACTTTGTACACGGAAGAAAAACTCGCCCGGAGTTTTTCTTATCTGAATACTTCAATCATACATATCTTTGTAACGAAAGGGAAATTTGAAAAACCGAAACCTGTCCCGTGATTTTATTGTTAATACGAATACAACAAGGTATAATGGAACCGCTAGAATTAAAATTTTATTTTGAGGATTTGGACAATGTTACTAAGTCCCTTTAAGGAATACCCAGGGAGCAAACTCCCCCTTTTTTAGGATATCAAACATGGAATGTTATAAAAAGGTTGTGCGCCAGAAATGTCTTCTAGGACCTTCTAGGATCACAACCTAGGTGGACAACCTCGCGATCTAGCTACTGAAAGCCCACAAAACGCGTACAAACGATTTAACCCATAATGTACGTTAATAGCGCCTTAAATCCTTAGGGTTCATGAAGGTTTGTCTCTGCTATTTTCACAATTACACTAAAAGGCATTATGATATCATCACATTGCTTCAGATTTGTGTTCTGTAGAGCCGTGCATTGCATCTTTTGATACCAAATTTGACTGCATAATATCTTCGGTTAATGAGTCACGTGTCATTTTAAGTCACGTGTTATACAAAGGACTTGAAATTGCACGTTCAAATTTTTAAAAAGGATATAAACGAAAATAAATAAATAAATAAACACATAACAAATTAAAAACAATACAACACATAAGGATATGAGTTCTTAATAGTATATTGTTGGTATCTAATTTTATAAATCATTATAATAGAGGTAAAACATAAATGATAATGAAATGTACATAATGTAGAATAGGGAAAATAGATATAGATTATAAAGTAGCAAATATATAATACGCCTTAAAGTCATACCTGTAAAGTGTCCAAATCCACGAAAATTACTTGGAGCTTCCTCGTTTCTCTTCTACCGTGTTGTTTAGCTTATGGTAAAAGAAGAATAAAATAGGGTTTGATTTTTTCAAATGTCCCTTTAGTATGAAGATAATTATCATTTAAATCTTTTATTTCAATCACGTTGATTAACGCTTTTGATAAAAAGTACAATTGTCCTAGCTGAGAACGTCCGCATGAGTGCGTGAGAACATTCCGGAGATTGAACTTTGAGCCGAGCGAGTGCAAATTCCATGAATTCTGTACTCGTGTGTAAACATACACTGGTGCGAATATCTCAAACGGATCATTCATTACTGCGACAAATGTATGGCAGACCATCAGTATTCGGTGATAAAATATGAACTCAATATTCGTTTTTTTCACTAGGTATACAGTGTTCGTTTTCTTTCAAACTTTCACAAATCTTTCAATTGTATTTTACAATGATATTGATATAGGATTGAAGTCTCAAATGTCATTTTGTGCAATATCTGACACTTTACAGGTATCACTTTAATACAGAATATAATACAATATAAACAATTGAATAAAGTGATTTTCTTACTAATAACAATTTAATGATATATCTGACAAAAATGCACTTATACTTTTTTGTCTGTGTGTTATGTATTTTGCCAATATTAACACTGAACTAGTACAGAAGTTAGCAATGAGTGTAAATATTTTGTAGGTGTAGGGAAAGATAAGGGAAAATAAATGAAGCGGCAAAGGCAGTACCTCAACTCTCAGTCGAATTATTGTTAATTTGTTAAAGGGATATAGAACTCTAGAGTTAATTTGACTCTTGAGTTGTAACGGCTCTTTTTGAATGATAACAGGGGTTTTACTTTGTCGTTTGTAATTGTGTATACTTTTCGAGCATGGTGGAGTTATAACTATTAGTTTGTACCATAATGGTGCAGGTTTTGGTTACTAAAGTTAAGTTTGATCAATACTCAACTATCCCTTTAATGTTGGTATTTTGTCCTCTCTATATTGGATATCGATGTCGATGTGAAACAAAATTAGGAAGTAAAATTAATTTATACAATATTGTGTCGCCATGTGTTGACCAAATTAAGGTTCTCACTACTGGAAATCTGTAATTACAGATTACAAACTAATCATTTGTAGCCACATTGCATTCAATTGGTATGTTCGATCTTCGGGACTGCAAAACCCTGAACGTGACTTTAAAAATGTTCTAAACACCATTATTATAACAGATAACATTTACTCGGATGTGTACAGCATATATTTCTATCATGACGTCATACTGACAATGATTTCCATACCACTCCGGAAAGCTACAATTTCGAACTGAGCTCGGCTGTTTGATAAGGTCAAATAACATAAAGGATGTTAACTTTGTTGTCGGGGATATCAAGGAAGTCCCTCGACTGCGTTTCGGAACTTACAATATTCTCTCAATTGCATTTAAAATCCCTCGAAGTGGAAAATTCCGTCATGTTCCCTCCACCACCAGTTAACATCTATACTAATGTTGTTTTGGACAGGTTCAATCAGTATTCGCTGGGTGTAAGAGCGCGCGTTGATTAGATTCTATGGATTCAGTGCGGTTTACACGTGTATGCTGCAAAAACACGTCCAGATTCTGGCCTATACATCACACTGAGCTGTCACTCGACCTCCCAGGGCCCTCCGCTCTACCCAGGGTATAGTCCGAAAAATCAGCCAATGTTTTGAGGGTTCTTTGACGAATTTTTGTTCTCACCCGCGATGGGGGTAGATAGTATGACGTCATAATATTAAAGGACCCCCCATAGCGAGATGGATTTTTCTTCCTACCCAGGGTAGTGCTCAGAGCGCGTTGAAACTCGCGGGCTACGTGTGATCCAAGGTATCTGAGCAGATCCGGCTAGTACTAAAATCCCGGATAAGGGGGTAAAAGTATGTTTTGTTTATATATATGCGACACGCCTACTAGCTAGCTAGCTTGGTTTATTATGTTTATACTGTACATGTTACGGCGAACATTTGAGACCCACGAACTATACTATAGTTTATACAGTGCGATCCCTGAGATTGGTGTGGAAAGGTGGACAGAACAGTTTCTCTGTTTTTGGTTTAGAATATTTGCATCATATCCATGGCTTCTCAGCCCGCAGGTCCTGTTACCCTGGGTGGATCCCTCCATGGAAAAGTGGCACTAATAACGGGTAGATACAATGTTACTGCTTTTTTGTGAGAAATTGGAGTTTGTCTTATTAATTGATACGTTTGTGCGACTCGCCGACTTTCGATTTGTCTTTGCTTGATCACATCCCCATATTAAGCCCGGCGCAGACAGAGCCGACTCGACCCGATCCGACTGGTTTAAATCAGGCTAGAGTTGGGCCCGGTCGGTCGGAGCAGATTTATCGTGTTGAATCGGCCCGAACTGGCATCTGACTGTCTCTCGACTGGCAAAATGTGTGTCGCGAGGCACTGAAAACTGAGCCGATCGGAAGGACAACCAGTCGAGTCGGCTCTGTCTGCGCCGGGCATAATGCATACATACAGTCATAGTAAACTGGGTATCAACCCATTCAGGACTGGCCCCGCAAATACTACGGCTAGAGTCTATGCAGAATACATATTAGAGCAAACTCAATCAGTCCTGAACGGGTTTAATAAACCACTTGGCAATTTTGATTGTACATGTTGTTGTTTTTTTCCAAACAAATCAAAATGATAGGATGCGTTTGTGCCATTTTGCAGGTGCTAGTTCTGGCATCGGGGCTGAAACGGCTCGATATTTTGCCTCCCTTGGATGTCGGTTAGCATTGACGGGGCGCAACATGGACAACCTCCAGGCTGTGGTAGATGAGTGCGTGACTAGAGGGATGGACAGACAACAGGTGAAATTCAAGGGTTCTTTAAGGGAAAAAAAATTAAGTGAACCAAAAATATCGTTATTTGTTCTAAAATCTTCGTTTTTTCAAAATTGTATTTGTTTTAGCAGATGAAGATTGGTTGCAAAAAAGTGACAAAAACAGCAACATACATTATCTGTAATTATAGATGTGGGTTTTATTGTATGTTTTAACTATAATACTTATTTATAAAACCATGAACTGGCAGAACTAGTTGTTATCATATCATTTTACTTTTCTGTTTAGGTTTTTAATTTCAGATGAAATAAGTTCTGCATTTTTACAATACAAGAAAGCTTCACAATTGAACATTTCCCCATTCTTGAATCTGTTGCGGCTTTGTAATCAGATTATGATGATCCAAGCTGAGCTAAAGGACGAGGAAGATGTGAAGAAAACGGCTGAGCAGACTCTGGAGAAATTCAACCAGGTTGATATCTTGGTAAATTTGATCGAGTTCTTTTTTTCCCTCATGCATGGTTGGACTCGAAGTTTTTGTCAACTATGCCAAAATAGTTAGAAAATATGCAAATTTGAACCAATCAGATTTGCACAATTAGTCACATGTTCTAACTTGCGATTAATTACAACTCGTTATGCAATGGGGCTTATATATGGCAAAAGTTAGAAGTTTGTTATAATCAAATCCAAAAGGGTAAGAATTTAGGGCGAGTAGTGAGGTTTGGACATTGATGCACATTGCGAAATCAGACGCCCTTGCATACATTTTATTTTACTTTGAACAACAAGTTGTGCCCCCATCCCGTCATATTTAATTAAACTTGTTTAAAGCAAACATTTTGTTTTACAAGCAAATGTTTGTCACTCTAAAGGTGAATAATGCAGGGGCAGCCATCCGAGACAGCATTGAGACTGTGAAAATGGAA
Source organism: Echinarachnius parma (assembly GCA_037951105.1). Classification (NCBI taxonomy): domain Eukaryota; kingdom Metazoa; phylum Echinodermata; class Echinoidea; order Clypeasteroida; family Echinarachniidae; genus Echinarachnius; species Echinarachnius parma. The sequence goes on along the minus strand of JBAMJV010010832.1, from coordinate 57,133 downwards.
GACTTTGATCAAACGTTTGCATTGAACGTTAGGGCCCCTCTACAGCTCATAAACATTCTGGCCCCTCATTTGATCAAAACTCATGGTAAGTGTGAGCATGTGAGATACTATTACTTGTACTTGCTTCATTCAAAAACAATATATATGACCAGCTAGCTCTGCATGTGAAGAAAACTCGCAAACAATTTAATAAGAGCCTGCAACATTTTGTGATAATTTAATTATTGCTGGTATAGCTTTAAACCATATTAAGATGTCTGCACTAACTTATCAAAGTGTCTTCATCAAAGTGCTATCCAGTCATACCCAGTTTACAGGGTCTAGCTCTGCATCTGGTCCTTCATTTACTCTGAAAATTAACTCTTCTTTTCTTAATCTGTTTTTCCATCATTGCAATCGTCTTGTCAGCTTTTCCTTTTTGCAAACTGTGTAACTATGCTAACCCCTTTACTGTTCCATTAGCATTTTCACAGGCGTGAACCTGTCATCTCAGATAATTAATTTGCTTTGAAATTATACATTTTTAATTTTTAATGGCAAAGAAATGACTTACTAATTCCAAAGACCTTAATTTGTATTTTGATCCCCTTAAAGGGATAGCCCTTCTTTTGCAAGCCAAAATTTTGCAAGCCAAATTTCAAAAGTTGCGAGATATATGGCGGTGGTGCATGCATGACGTGTCTCTGAGGAGCTCCGAATTTTAGTCTTTTTTAATCACTTTTTATGCAGTCTTTTTAGCCCAAACTTGTTTTTCTTGAATATATATTGCTCTGTTAGAGCTTTTTAGTCGTCGGAGAGTTTTTGAAAGAAGTTTTTGATGTGGAAAAGCGAATTTTTAGCGTTGGAATTTGTAAGTCGCCGCGGCAGCAGAGTGAGCGAGGATACCAGCGGGTGCGACGCAAATCCATCGGGAGTCTGCGGGGCGACCGGCCGACGGAGATTTCGCTAATACTACACGTCAACCTGGACAACTTTTGTGCAATTTTTTCAAGCCAACTTTCAGCCATCCTTTTTAAATCGTGTATGAATTGAAACAATAAAGTTATTTGTAGACTTTTGGTGTACTTTTTAACTTATGAGTGGAGATATTTAGTGTGTTTTTAGCAAGTTTGTTTTTCGCGGGAAAACGGCAGCCATTTTGGATTTTTAAATTGGAAAACCGGATTGGGATATATGGACCAGAATCAAAGCCTATTCCAAAGGATTTCAATTGAAGTTCAGCAGTGAAGACAATTTAAAGGGAAGTACACTTTGATATAAATTATTTTTGAATATCTTGGAGTGATTGTTTTGTGTGACTTTATCAACATGAAGAGCCCTACTTTGGTTAGAATCGCAAACTTAATGTTTTGTTGCCTCGTTTTGAAGCAGACCCTTTCAACCACAAAGAAACATGAAATGTTTTCTCCATATGGAAACCAGTGGGAAAATGGATTATCACATACAATCCAGAGAGAAGACTGTATGTCCCATTCTGCAATCTATGTACACACTTACAGGATCCTGTCCAGACCTAACTCATTAAACATAGAACTACGACCAAACAATCAAATTGGATTTTGTCTCATCCTATTACTGTCTGGTGATGTGAGCATGAATCCAGGCCCACGAGGAGTGGACTTGAGCCTTCCCAAGTGCGAGACTTGTCAGACAGTAGTGAGGAAAAATCGCAGACAAGTTCAGTGTTCAGATTGCGAAGATATTCATCATGCAACATGTGCAAACGTTCCACCAAAAGAGTACAAGAATGTTATTAAGCACAAACTGAATTGGTACTGTCCTGCATGTAAACCAGAGCCGTGTGGCATGTGCGAAGAACTAGTCACAAGTCAACAGAAGGGGGTGGAATGTGACAAATGTTCAAAGTGGGTCCATGCTTCCTGTGGAGGAGTAAATGATGCAGAATACTCCAACTTAGAAGGGAAAAATTGTATCTGGGTGTGCCCTATATGTGACTTTATGAATTTTTCAGATACTCTGTTTAACAATTCCTTGAGCAGTACTACAAGCAATCGATTTTCTGCCCTGAGTGATAACGATGATGGAAATACTAGTCACACTTCTGAAATTCCTGATTCTAACATTTCTTCTCAAAATCAGCATTCTAAGAGGAAACCGTTTAACAGCAAAAAGAAAGGCAAATCACGCAACAGTAGAGACTCATTGAGAATTATGACAGTCAATTTTCAAAGCATCAGAAATAAAATAGCTGACACTAAGGTGCTAATTGATGAACATGACCCAGACATAGTGCAAGGGGTGGAGACCTGGCTTACGGGAGATATCAACAATGCTGAGATCTTTTCGGACTCTTACGACGTCTTCAGAAAGGATAGGCAAGTTGGAATGCATGGTGGAGTATTAGTGGCATGCAAAAAAGATCTTATCCTGACAAGAAAGGAGGAGTTTGAGGTGGACTCAGAACTTTTGTGGACCCAGTTAGAATTAAAGGGACGCCACTCACTCTTGATTGGTACCGCCTATAAACCTAGGCATGATGATAAAAACTTTGTTAGTGAACTTGAGACTTCTCTTGACAAAATCAGTAGGAAGGGAAGAGGATATAACATTCTACTTGCAGGTGACTTCAACCAGCCAAATATCGACTGGACGAACTCTGTTGTAGTATCAAACCACTCAGCCTCAAAGGATACTGCAGAATCCCTTCTGCAGACGGTTACCGGTTTTGGTTTAAATCAGTACGTCAAGAAGCCAACCAGGAAAGAAAATATCTTGGATCTTGTATTTACCAACAATGACAGTCTAGTTAAAGGCATTAGAGTTGAACAGGGGATCAGTGATCATGACATAATCATAACTGAGGTGGACCTAAAAGCCAAATGGAAGAGAATACCAAGAAGAAGATTTTTTGTCCGCAAGAAAGCAAACACAGAGATGATAAATGAAGAGTTGGGCGATTTTCAAGAACAATACTTCAGCATGGATCATGCCTCGGTCCAAGAGAAGTGGGATCTGATTGAAGGAGAAATTAAACGGGTCATGGAGAAACACATACCACAGAAAGCTGCAGCCAAACCAAATAGCTTACCCTGGTTTAATAGAACACACCACAGGCTTAGGAGAAAGAAGCAGAGAGCTTATAACAAAGCAAGGAAATCTAGAAAGACCGAAGATTGGAATACCTTCCTGTCCTGTCAAAAAGAACTGAGGAAATCCTTAAGTAAAGCTGAGCAGGTGTTTGTATCAGATCATCTTACCACAGCAATGAAAGAAAATAAAAAACAGTTTTGGTCATACATGAAAAAAATGGGAAAAAGTGAAGGAGGAGTTGCAGATCTCATGATAGGCAACAAAATCGTTAGTGATGGACAAGGGAAAGCGGAAGCCCTAAATACTCAGTTTGCTAGCGTATTCACCAAAGAAGATCAAACTAGTATTCCTTCATTGGGAACAAGTAACATCCCGAGTATTCCAGAATTAAAAATCAATGAAGATGGAGTTCTCAAGCAGTTGCAGGACCTTTCTCCAAACAAGGCATCAGGACCAGACCAAATACCTCCCTGGTTTCTGAAGATGTTTGCACCGAAACTGGCACCATTGTTAACCGATCTGTTCCAGAGCTCCATTGACAGTGGAATTCTGCCACATCAGTGGAAGTCAGCAAACATCTGTGCAATCTTCAAGAAAGGAAATAAAGCTGCTCCAGAAAACTACCGACCTGTCTCGCTTACCAGCGTCACATGCAAAATCCTTGAACATATAATCCATTCACATGTTATGGATCATCTAGAACAACATAACGTACTAGTGGACACACAGCATGGATTTAGAGCAAAGCGCTCCACGGAAACTCAACTTGTAGCAACGATTGATGACATTGCCAAAATACTAGATCGTGGAAATTCAGTACATATGGCTATCCTGGACTTCACTAAAGCGTTCGACAAGGTCCCATACGAACGGCTACTGGAAAAGCTTCACTACTACGGGGTTCGACACCAGATCCATCGGTGGCTTAGATGTTTCCTGACATCCCGCACACAAAGAGTGGCTTGTGAAGGTAGTATGTCATCATCAACTGAAGTCCTGTCAGGGGTACCACAGGGAACAGTTCTTGGACCGTTACTGTTTCTCATGTACATAAATGACCTACCGGACGTGTTGGAAAACCAAACCAGGCTGTTTGCAGATGACTGTTTGGTATACAAGGAAGTAATGAATGAAAGGCATGCAGACTCCCTACAGGCAGATCTTACATCTCTGGAGTCATGGCAAGATAGGTGGAATATGAATTTCAACGCCTCCAAGTGTTCCATAATGATCATCTCAAATAAGAAAAAAACCACTGACAAGGGACTATATATTCTGTGGTCAAGTCTTACAACAGGCAAGATCTCATCCATACCTGGGAATAGAAATAGACAGCAAACTGACGTGGTCAAATCAGGTCGACAAGACAGTCCTCAAAGCCAACCGGACATTAGGTTTCTTGAGGAGAAACCTCTGGTTCTGCCCAAGGGAAGTAAAAGACATCGCATATAAAACACTAGTAAGGCCTGTACTGGAGTACGCAACCTGTGCCTGGGACCCATATAGAGTAGGGTAAATAAATAAACTGAAAGCAGTCCAAAGGAGAGCAGCACGTTTCACAACTGGAAATTACCAGAGGGACAGTAGCGTCACGCAAATGCTGACCGACCTAAACTGGGAGACATTGGAGCAAAGAAGGGAAAAAAGTCGACTAGTTATGCTGTACAAAATCCACAAGGAAAAGGTTGCTTTAAAGCAAGAGGACTATGTTAAGATGTCAACGGGGTCAAAAACAAGAAAAAACCACCAATACTCGATAGAAATCCCCTATGCTAGAAAGGATGTATACAAAAACTCCTTTTTTCCAAGAACAAGTAGAGCGTGGAATACACTCGACCAACAGTCTCTGCTAGCTTCATCTGCAGAAAGCTTCAGGCACACACTCTAGCATGCACTGCCTGCCCTAATAAAGTTAGCGACATGCGGAGTACCGCCCTGCTGACTACAACTTCAGAAGGTTCAGAAGAAGGTATTATCTTATTTGAAAGAAAATGTCATTTAATAGCATGCCTGAAAAATTACGGCTTGAAATCTCTTTTTCGTGGAGTTATAGAGCTAAAACTAATAAACCATCGTCCAACGGTTAATTGTGCACTATACGTATATTAACCCAGTGAGGAAGTTCGTACACGGATTCCACGGAGTACCACAACGCTATGCGTGACCCCTACGTGACCCGCGCATATATAACAATGGATGACCGAATACTGTACAAAATAACCAAACCTCGCTTAAACTGACTACATGTTATTATATATTCTTAATTTTTGAGATTTTTTTTCCGTGACATACCTTTACAAATGTCGGCTCCACAATACCTTTACAAGAATAAGTACAATATTATTGTAATATTATGCTAACTCAGTTAAACTCTTCTCTTGACCGATAAATAGTTTGATGGAGGGACGCATTCGTTTTTCATTCGTAGAATCCAAATTACAGGGCTGTTCGATCTGATGTTTTGTGTGTGTGTTACATTAATAATAATAATAATATACAACATTTATATAGCGCTTAATACAATGTTTCTAAGCGCTGAAAAACATTCATCCTCATCCGTCAACTGGAAACTGTTCAGACGTTTTGTAAAAGAGGGACTGTCCCTTTAAAGGGACATAGTAACATTGTCCAAATCCTCAAAATCCAATTGAAACTTTAGCGGTTCCCTCATACCTTGTTGTATTCTTATTAACACAAAAAAGCATGGGACAGGTTTCGGTTTTTCAAATGTCCCTTTTGTTAAAAAGATATTTACGATTGAAGTGTTTAGATGTCAAATTATCCAATGGATCGTCAGAACCGTGTAAAGTGAGTGCAATGAGTTAGTGAATGTCACTTTGCATTTTTGCTCATTACTCGGCCATATAAAGTCCATTTAACTTGAAATTGTCACACAACACCCAGTGGACATATTAGATAACAACAATATCCATTGTATCAACCACTCATCGCTTTTTGCTCATGTCAACAAAGTTACAAGATCCCTTTAAATTGCCTAAATATTAGTCTTACAATTGTATTGCTGCGATTACTTTATTCATTGCCAAATCTAAAATGTAATGATTTCTAAAATTCATATCAATTATGTTTATTGTGATTTAATCACTACTATTTATTCGCATGTATTTTTTGTTTTCGTTTAGTGTGGACTTTGTCAATTATAGTTCCAAATTCCTTTCCAAAATAATGAAAAGCTTTGAAGGAATATAATACTTTTTACAGAATCAGTGATAAAAGCAAATTAATTTTCCAACATCAAAGATGAAATTGAAATTTTCTTGAGCATGTAAGGGGAACAAGTATTTAGAAGAAGAACAAATGTTGAATAAATTAAAGATGTTATGCAATATAAGCGGTGACTTGTATTAACATGGTCCCCGTTTGCAGAAAGAGATACAAATCGATTATAAATTATACTTGATTGTAAGTCTGACCAATCAGATTTGCGCATTTAGAACACATGATCTGACTTACAATTAATTGTAACTTACAATCGATTGTATCTCTTTCTGCATCGGGGACATAGCGTTTTGCAATACAAGCGTGGTAAAGCGCTTATAGATTATTATCAATAATGTAAGGCGCTATAATGAATCGAACACAGTTTTATTATTATCGTTATTATTATCAATATTTTTGTTAACATCATTATTACTTCTATTATTATTATTACTACTATTACTATTATTACTATTATTATATTGTGATGATGATGATGATGATGATGATGATGATGATAATGTTTACTAAATGTACAAATGGCAATGTTGTGTGCTTTTTTCCTCAGAAAAATATTGTTTTCTCTTCTCACAGGATCCATTGTAAATGTTTCCAGTGATTATGGTGTACGACCAGTAAGTATTGGGACAAAATGGTAACTTTAATGCAATTTTGGGGTGTACCATGTGTATTATCTATTTTTAATGTGTGGGCATATCGTAACGTGCACTGGTTTGCAGATAGGAAAAACAAATTAGGGGGCTAAGTTTCAAGCTTGCTCGCATGAAGATAACCATCTAGAATTTGTTTTGCATTGAACTTCTGGAATTTTAAAGGAAATTTAGGGGAACTCTTATATGATTTCGGGGATTCTTATTCACATTTCCGACGCGAATTCGCCCTGTGAAATCTTGCATTTCTTTTCACTGCTGGGTTGTAGCCCGCTGTGGCTCGGGCCCTAGTCCGCTGCCCGGACTGCCTACCAATAGTAGCTAGCAGCCGACATGCCCTGCACTGTCGCATGATGGGTACTGTATGGCATACTGGAACCGGAAAACAGTCCGGTCGATTCTGTAGCTTTCCCTCTCGCAAACGAAGGAAAATGTTAATTAGCATTGGCACCTAGCCAAACGTGATTGGCTGCGGCATTATGAAGTTTAACGTAGTCTAACGTAGTCTAACGAAGTCTATCGTAGTCTAACGCACTTCGTTACGTACTTAAATGTACTTTAGCGTACTCTAACGTACTTTACCGTGTACAAAACCAGCATCGACAGTCTTGATCCAGACATGTTTGAGCAAAAATATAGACAAATTTCACAGAACTGCTATGTTTGAAAAATAAGCGCACAATGGCCGTACCACACCACCGGCTGGCTGTTATACTCCGTGCGGGGTTGCTATTTACCGTAGTTTGACGTTCTTTAGCGTAGTCCAGTGTAGTGGCTACCGCAGTCTCTCGTACTCAAGCATAGTCAGACGTACCACTCCGTACCTGTCCGTGAGCAAGCTGTACCCACATTAGCGTAGTCTAGCGTAGTTTAATGTACTTAAACGTACGTATCCGTACCCTTCCGTGGCCAAGTTCCACGTTGTTCAACTTAGTTTAACCTAGTTTAACGTACTTACACCACGTCTGACCCACATTAAATTACCCTACGGATCACTACGTCCCCTACCGTAAGTATGACCGGCCCTTTAACTTCTTATTCTGACAAAGTAAGTAAAATCTCAAATATTTTTTCCTTGCAGGCTCATGGGGCATTGACATATTCTATGTCCAAATCTGCATTGGATCACATGACAAGATGTGTTGCTGAAGGTAGGTTGAATTGAGGCGGTCCCCCTACGATGAGATTAAAAGCTTGCGACAAGGTGCGACTGAAGCCCGGCGCCGACAGAGCCGACTCGACCCGATCCGACTGTTTTCAGTCGGATCAGCTTAGTGTGCGGTGCCTCACGAATCGATTCTGTCAGTCAAGTGACAGTCGGGGCCGATTTAACACAATAAATCGGCTCCGACCGACCGGGCCCGACTTTATCCGCACTGAAAACCAGTCGGATCGGGTCGAGTCGGCTCTGTCTGCGCAGGGCTTGAGATTGCATGAGACTAGCTGCAGCTAGTCTCGAGCTCGTGTCTAATATGTTTGAACATGTTTTAAACCGTAAAACTGCAGTCTCGGCCCATGAAACAGCTGTATGGCCTAGTCTCGCTGCACCGTTTCCTATCCGACCAAAATATGGCGAAACGGTAAGTATCTGGCAAATGTTGAAGTTCCATGACGTTTCGGAGCCGAATTAAAAGTATATTGGTCCGCATCATTACGTTTCCCGCTAGTGCCTTCCGGATGTCAAACGGAAGGAGAAACGGTGCAGTATGACTAGGCCATAGTGCATGGGACCTCTCGCACGATGCAAACTTTCTTGCAATGCAATACAGGGTGGCCCCAAAAAAACGGAACGGGGCACTTCCCAAAATAAAGTAACAAAATGATTATGTCAATCGGATTAGAGTGTCTTTTTCAATGATGAAAAACTATACCAAGAAGACTTACTGCCCGTAATAGTATCGAGCAACTATGCCCATTCTCTCGGCACACAGCTGAATGCACACTAACAATGGCGCGCGGACTGCTCGCGTGCTCGAAGGTATGACGGGCAGTAAGTGCGATTTATCAGGCACTGCCTTGGTAAAAAAAATTGACAAAAATGGGAACCTGACATGGTCTCACTCAAAGCGCTCTAAAACAAAAACTATTGGAAAAGACACCCTATCCAATGGACATAATCATTTTGTTACTTTTTTGGAGGAAGTGCCCCGTTCCATTTTGTTGGGGCCACCCTGTATAGGAAGAAAATTGTATTGTGTTTCATGCCGTCAAACAGCATTAGTCTCATCGTGGGCGACCGATTGTAGTGTTGATTGCATAACAATGTCGGAATATGTTTTGTTGTATTCAAAATCATAATCCAATATTAAATAACTGCATCACTGGATACTCATAATTTTGACAATGATATGGCTATTGGGAGGGATTATATAGGGGTTTTGTCGGTCGGTCTTCTTCCTCCGGTTTGAGTACTGACCGCCGTTGGTGTTATCGTATTTATGTTTTGGGCCAAGGAGGTGCTTTCGTCAAATGGTGATGGCAAGGAATTCTATGCAAGGAATTCCATAGAAGTCAATAGAATATGTCGGTTGTTCAGTCAGTCAGTCAGGTTGTTGGTCTTTTTCAAGAACCTAATGAAATTAAACACTTCCATAGTTATGAAGCGGCTCAAATGAAACTTGTTAACCATGGTGATCCTGAGGTGCAGATGTGCAAGACATTTTTATACTTAGAGACAAGGACCATATCATGCATATGGACCATTGAGATTTTCGCCAAAAAAATATTTTGCAAAACAAATGTGTTTCACAGTTTGTGCGTGATTCTCATGAAAAATATGGTGTATTATCGTGATACTGTGGGGTTTTCACTAATATATTCCTATATTGTTTTCTTGTTTGCTCTTTCTACAGAGTTGGCCCCACATGGAGTTAGAGTAAATTCTGTCAAGTAAGATTTAATTTCTACGATATGTTTCACACATTTTGAAAAAGGATGATGCTAATATTCAAGCCTGTTTTTCTCAATGATTTTAACATTTGTATAATTATTGTGAAAAGAAAATATAATGTTTATTCTGTCTTGTCGCTAGGTAATAATTAGAATGCAGATTTTATTGTTTATTGCAATTTCAGCTTCTTGAAAGAAAAAAATGATGCCTAAAACATCTAACCCAAGGCAGGAAGGAACCAAAGTGACAACGAAAATAGGGATAAAAATGCATTTCAATATTCGATAATTTAAATATTCCTGATATATATCGGACACTGTTTTTTGCCCAAAGAGGGGGATCAACCCCCCCCCCCCTCCCCCCCCCCCCCCCCCTTACCACTATTAACGGGTCTCGGGTCCACTTTTTCGCGTTCTCGACCATCATAACCAATGGTCTCGGCCCCGAGGACACAACTTGATAAGTGTTCTCGGTCTCGGCCTCGACAATTTTTCACGGATCCCGGTCTCGGCCTCGAACATTTTTGACGGACACCCACCCTCCCCCCCCCCCCCCCCCCCTTGAAAAAAAACTGGGTACGCCTATGATCAGACATATATGGTTAGCCATTGTTTTGGTCAACCCTAGTGTTGTTGTTTATAATGTTAATACATTTTAGGGCAGCATACCCATATGAAAATAGAGCCTGCAAGCCAACATATTGATAAGAATAAATTTTACAGTCAAAGTACACAACGAAATAATTTATTTCATTATTTTCTTTTTTTAAACACCTTACTGTGTGCTCAACCTTTTTTTCTTCACCTGTCCAGCCCAGGTGTGATACATACCAGTCTCCTCAAGCGAGTTTGTATAACGGATGAGCAGGTCACACAGGTATGTATTACACTCGAAAATTGCCCCAAAATATTGTATTTGTTTGCTCTATACAAAAAATACATCTGTTTACGCCCCTCTGATTGGCCATTGATATTTGCTGGACGTAGACACAGATGCGAAGGTCATTATTTCCTTATATCTATACTCTTGTTTCATTCCTTCATGTACAATCAAACAACTTGGATGTGTTCTGTTTCTCTTTACTTATGCCCTCCCTGTGTAGCTTCTGGAGCGCTGTAAGAGGACCCATGCCATGCGCAGGCACTGCACAGCAGACGAGGTCGCACGGGCAATCGCATTCTTGGCTTCCGGTAATGCCTCCTTCAACACGGGAGAAACATTTCTGATTGATGGAGGGCGCCACCTATTGGTCAGACCAGTTGAGAATACATCGTAGATAGTTATGATAGCATGTGACCATCTAATACAATTATATACTCGAATATTGGTTCTTTCTGGAACACTTTGTTGTGCTATCTTCGCTTGGTTTTGACTCTATGTGAGAGTACACATAGTATAAGGACTTCTGAATAAGAATGATTCAAGTGCCCTCATTCTTGTGAAATTATGATTTCAAATTATTTCGTATTTCTCACATGGAGCAGTCGAGATGTTGTTGTTGTTGTTGTTTGGTCGCAATCAGTCAAATGTGACTATTGTTTCCAATAACGTTTCTATTCATTATTCATATATTTTAAAAATATGCTAACATTTTATAAATCATCAATCTTACTCGAGCTCTTATTAAGGGGGAGGGGTGCGTTGGGTGTGTACGCACACCCCCCCCCCCCCCCCCCCTTATTCAGAAAGGTCCACTTTGTATAAGTCTCGGTAATTTAAACGAGTGATCTCGGGCAACGATCGGTCTTGTTGACGACATGTAACTCATACAATAATAATTGACTTCTTCCACAAAAAAAAGAACGGCATGATAAATTATTTAGCTTTTAACAGGAAGGAATAGATTTTAGATCAAATTTAGAATTACAATCCGATACTGTGTACGTTCTTGTTTAATATTAGTTATGTGAATTGATTTGAGTAACACTTATTTAAATTGAAGATTTAAACTGAAGACGATCTATGTAACTTTTAAGTTTTAAGTTTAACAGTAATTCTGAAATAATGTATAATATATTTGACTTTACTGAAATATACTCGGTGTTGGCATTCTGTTCGAAAACGTGCCCACGACTTGGTATGCATGACTAAAAGAACCCATGTTCTATGCAATTTGTATAGCGCATCGGTTATTTTAGTCATGCATGCCAAGTCGTGGGCACGTAATCGAATATAATGCCCAATATTGAAGAGCTATATTAATCTAAATCAAAGGCATTGTCGAATTCAGTGACAGTGTCTTGCAAGTCTGACACCTTACAAATCTCTTCGAACTACATGTGATGTCATAGCTGACACAATTATATTCGAATCATCGATCTCAATCATGCCTAAATCAAATCAACACAAAATATGATCATAATATATTTGTCAAGCTAGAATGACATAATCTTAGTCAGGAGACACCGTATAACATAATCATAACCTTGACCTGTTATTCACAAAAAAAATATGCTCACATTTCTCATCCATTTTCATCATAATATGTCTTATTTTGCATCATACATTTTACTTTACTGTTTGTTTAAGCTTAAAGCAAGCTAAACATCAATTATATGTGTGAAGACATGTTAAATATTGAACAGATATCTTCGTTAAAGTAATTGAACTTTTTATAGATAATGTATTATGTGAGTACCCAATTTGTACATGCTATAAATTTTTTCATAGAAGTTACATCTGCTACAGTGTAATGTCAATGTAATGTAAAACTCTCAAAATCTACCTTTTTTACATTCATTTTCATAATCATCAAATGACTATGTGCTATAATTAACCTCAGTCCCACGACAATGCCGTATAAATACAATAGGTTCCTCACAAAACAGAAATCACAAATCATCTTGCAACAACATCATTGCATTTTTAGCCAACACCAGATGGCGCTAAACCAGTTTCTTTTCTTGGCACTAGTAAAACATAATAACTGTCAGAGGTAATCTGGGACCATAGAGCTGTATATAGCTATGATATAGTTATGCGGTTCGAAGAAGCGTTACATTTAACGCATTCATATACCACTTAAATCAGACAGTATATACGTATCTGAGTATCTCATAATTAAAATTACACATAACAATATTATTGTCATACTTGTCGATTATTTTTATCAGTGGACATACACATGCTGGCCTACGAATACGGATATTTCACTCTCGAAGTGAGAAGTTTGTTTAAAGTTGCCTCGGTACCTTTAAATGTGTTTGTATTGCGTTGCCATGTCGACGATGCGATAGATTTGTTTATCGTTTAATGATTAACTCATTCATGACGTGGTAACGTCCAGGACCAAATTGTATCACAATGTCATATCTCCCAAAATGTCATATCGGGGCATTGCCACTAACAACCAGCGTTAACTTAATGTTATTATTAACCCTAGCTCCACGAAGATTGAATAAATTAATGTAGATAATGTATGATGTAGTTCATAAAAAAGTTCATAAAAAAAAAAATCACAATCTAGAAATTGAGTGTAGCAAAAGTTAGGAAGTGAAATGTGGATGTTAATGGTTATCATTCGTTGGGATGCTAACCCGCGATTTGAATAAGGCTAGTTTATGCGTTCTGCATATTCATGTATAACATGTATAAGTCGGTGTGTATTACCCACCGTGCGCAAGGCTTTAGCAAGATGGCACTGCGCATCTTATTTACGCATCCAAACTACACCTTTAATTTCGGAACCCTAAATTGGCTTTACACGAAGATATGGTCATCGTGAGTACTCCCGAACAGTGGTGTAGCTACAGTGTAGCCAACAATTATTTGGACACCCTGACAAATAGGAAACTAACTATTTTGATAATTTTTTAAAAATGGTCTTATATTTTATCTTGATTTCAACAAAGCAGCATCTAATAAACACATACAATTAATTTTTGCCAGCTTTTTACCAAACATTTTCTTCAAAATTTGTTCTAGCATCATTTAAATTAAAGTGATTTTTTTCAAGGTGTCCAAATAATTCTTGGCTACACTGTATATAGGATCTTTCCAATTGGGCACCAGGGTGGCATTGCATTTTTGTTAATGAGAGGGCATCAGGTTTTAACAAGACGAGCACCAAACAGAGTTTGTATAAAGGTATCACCCATTTACGTGGCAGAAATGTTCGCCTTCAAAATGACACGATGTTGGCCGACAATTAGTATTTGTACCGTAAAAGTGACATTAGTGTTGCCGATTCCTTTCGTTATTCCTTTTTGTTTCTGCAAGCATTAATTGTTGTTGTGGGGGGGGGGGGGTACAGAAAATGTGTGGGGGCACACGCCCCGACCACCCATGGCTAAGCCCCTGTTTCTTTAGCCAAGAGGACCAACACGCTACCCGCCCTTCCCCTTAGTTAAACTTATCATTTGAATTTAGAGTCCAAAGAAGGGATAGGCCAGCCACTTGAGATCAGTGCTACTGATAATTAGACCATGTGGGTAAGAGTGAGAAGGGCGTTAAGTCGAGTTGGGGCTAAATTGAGTTACGCATACCAGATTTAATTGAAGTCTATTTAATTGAAGTATATGTTATTTGAGTATCATGGCCCCTCTTTTTATGTTGTATTACTTATATTTCACAATTTATTGTATTTTAGCTCGGTTGACCGTCTGCTCAAGCTTTTGCTTATATATAACGGCGACCTTCTGCTTTCTTTCTTTGTACACGAAAAGGCCTAGCGTATTTACTCTTACTTACAAGTTTAAGTATTTTTGTTCTATATTTGGTATACTGTTTGCATACCTTATGTTCTATATTATTATCCATGTTGTAACTGATTTGTTTATTGATTGCAGAAAATAAAGTCTTTGAAATGCAATATGGTGCAATATTGATATATATAAATGACTATTAATATTTTGTTGGAATGTTCTTCAAGTAGAAAAGAGAGCTACGTTCGGTGTTATCGTCCATGACTTTCAAACTTTAAACACGATTATCTCCGAAGTACAAAAAGTGACCTAGCGCCCTTCTCTTTATCAACCGACGAATATTGTTGATTATAGTGACGGGCATTTTTAGTTACCACAAAGTATGTACAAACAAAACCAATCGATTGCAAGTTTGTATATATATGTTCCTTGCCGACGTGAGACTAAAAGAGGCTTCCTTTCTTTAACTGCTACTACTATACCACATGTTAATAATAATAATAATGATATAATTGATAATAATTATAATACTAATAATGATACTACTACTACTACTAATAATAATAATGATAATATCGTTAATAATATCGATAATGATATTCGTTTGTCTCGCAATGTAAGGTCAACAAGGACTCTAGAGATCACGACGTTTTCGTGCGCCACTGCAACACTTCGTCAGTATAATGATAATACTAATAATAATAATACTCAAAATAATATGATAATAATAATGATAATAATAATAACAAAGAATGTAATGAAAATAATAAGGATAATAATTTGTGTTAATGCCATCCTTTTCCAGATGCAGTCGCTTTATGAGGTGAAGATGGTCGAGCAGTATTATTAGGTGTTTAATGTTCTTTCCATTCAGATGCATAATTTAGAGTCATATTATAATTCATAAACTAATTTCATATGAATTTGGCTTTGCAGTTTTTTTTACTTTGAATAATCAAACTTCACATAACTGATCTGTACTTTCATAAATTTGGTGTTTATCGGGCCATGACCCCGTTGTAAAAAGAGATACAATCGACTGTAAGTCACAATTGATTGTAAGTCAGAAAATTTGCGCGTTTCAACCAATCAGATTTTCGCATTTAGAACACATGATCTGACTTGCAATTAATCGTAACTTACAATCGATCGTATCTCTTTCTGCAACGGGTCCCATATCTTACATGTATTAAATGTCAAAGCTAATTTTGAGGTGTTCCCTTTTGTTTGGTACCAGCTACCATGACCACTGCTCCATGCTTGGATATAATCATAAAGTTTGAAACCACAACAAATTTGCTCCTTTAAAACAAATAGAGATATAATTTTATTTGGTAAGATGCAAACACGAGGATCAAAGGGCGAGAACGGCTGTGGCTGAACAAACAAAGGTCACCACTATACTCATCAACATCACCATGGTTACGGTAAATTAAGTGGAGACAGGTATAAAAAGAATCAGTAACTAAGACAATGCGACACATCACAACGCGTATGCAAGGACCAGGCACACGTTTAATTGCCCCATCTTTTGAATGATTTTTTGATTTTTGAGATCACCTTTCTGGAAAACATTCTATAGTCGGCATCATTTTGGAAGCGTTTCTATATTTTGGTCGGAAACTTTAGCAATTATTTTCACGACCTTATCTTTCCGCTGCCTGAATATAACATCTATATAATGGTAAGTCAGTTTCGTAATGTCTTTATTCACTTAATAAGATTTTTGTTTTCCTCCAAAAGTGATATATGAGATTTCAGTCATACACTTTGTAATTGTAAGATTCTTATGAATGTTTTGTGATAAGTAAAACACAAAAAACAACGCTTGCGAAACAAAAATGAAAATGTATATATTGTCGACTGATTTTGACTTCAAACGAATAGCGCTCCAGGATTAACGCTATTCATTCAAATGATTCAATCATTCCAAGTTAACCCTTGTTGGTAACTAAAATGAGATCTTGTTACATATTGACCCCTATAATCATCTAAAATGGACTTAGCATTGAACTAAGCTAGTCAGACTTTATGAATATAGGTCAAGGGTTTCATTCACAATACAAAGCATATACAATGTTCTGAGCCGTTTCTGTCTCGGTGAGATATTCTGATAAAAGTACCCCAGCGACAACTTCACAGGGATCTGGTAACTTTGTTGGCAAGTGCAAGAAGTGATGGGTGCTTTTAATGTTAATAATATTAATATGATAAGGTTTGATTCAATTCAATTTCAATTCAATTTAATTTATTAATTTTCATTTCAAATAAAAACAATACATATATATATATATACAAATTAGGATTCACAGTATAAATCAAAATGAAAATAGGAAACTACAAAGAAAGCCAAATGGCCTTGTGGAGGCGTAGTTCCCCGAACAGTGTTAAAGCGATTTACTTATACAAACAAAACAAAAAACAAACAGATAAACAAAAAACAAACAGATAGAACCACTAGAGCTCTAGTTTTGAGGATTTGGACAATGTTACTATAAGTCCCTTTAAATTAGTCGTGTTTTGTAGATCTCGTTCTATTTTCTTTAGACAATATAGGTTATAGACTAGGATATTTTATTACCGAAGAAAGCAAATAAGTATGTATTATTATTGTTTGCTATATTATTTTCCCCAAATAAATTAGAGTTACAAGATGATAAGTACACTATATGGTACAATTCTCGATTTTAAAAATATAGCCATTCTAACTTATGAGCGTGTGTCTTTTAGTAACCATCGTGTAACCATTATTTTGTAAAGTATGATATTAAATTCCTAATTTCATTAATAGTTCGTATTACAGATAGATTGCATTACTATTATGTTCACCAGAGCTGTGTCTGTATTCTCGGGTCAGTATCAAGTTATAGCTTCCTATATCTTGATATGAACAGTAAGTACACATCAAGTATAACTCTGACATGATTGCCTAATTATTATGGTTATTGAAGTGCGAATTAAAATACTATAAATTAATCATCACTGTTTGTTAACCCGTGTCCCATTTCTCGAATATTCTTTGACAGAAAATGGTAACGTTGTCTCACTTCCTACTCACGGTAGCGGTTGCCATGGGAACAGCGTACTTCGCTGAAGCTGCTACGACATTGGCACCTGTTACTCTGATTTTAACAGACTTAGCTGACGACATGACGACGTTGTTGATGACGACCGCCGCGACTGACAGCAATGTCAGAAGCGAATCACCAGGTGCAACCATGACAACTGACAATGCCTTGACTGACGCCTTGACTACTGCCTTAGGCGATGGAACGGATGCAACGACTTCCGTGGTCGAGGTTTCAACGACCGGTGGTAGTAGTGTCACCACCAGCGCGGCGGATCTGACGACCGGTGGTAGTAGTGTCACCACCAGCGCGGCGGATCTGACGACCGCTGGTAGTAGTGTCACCACCAGCGCGGCGGGTCCGACAACCGCTGGTAGTAGCGTCACCACCAGCGCGGCGGATCTGACGACCGCTGGTAGTAGTGTCACCACCAGCGCGGCGGGTCCGACAACCGCTGGTAGTAGCGTCACCACCAGCGCGGCGGGTCCGACAACCGCTGGTAGTAGTGTCACCACCAGCGCGGCGGGTCCGACAACCGCTGGTAGTAGTGTCACCACCAGCGCGGCGGATCCGACAACCGCTGGTAGTAGCGTCACCACCAGCGCGGCGGGTTCGACGACAGCGGGAACCGGCGGAAGTAGTGGATCAACTAGTGGATCGGGAACGACCAACAACGGTGCGACGACGGAACCGCAAGCTACCGAGGGGCGCAGCACATCGCCGAGTCAAGAGGTCCAGACTACGGAGGAACCGGCAACTGAAGAAGGTCTTTCTACAGGAGCGATCGTAGGCATCGCGATCGGATCGGCTGCGGGCGTGGCGCTCGTCGCGGGAATCGGCGTCTTCATCGTAAAGAGTTCGTCCTCGGTGGCCCCGTCTACTGATATCGAGGTTGTAGAGTTCGGAGCGAACGACAGCAAGGACACCGAGGGTCTGGTCAACCCTACCATGGGGGAAGGATCAGGGACCGCTGATTCAGCTGGGATTTAACCCAGTGACTAACTATGCATATAATTATATAGAAACAATGTAGATTTGTCATGTATTAATTCTGTGGGAAATTCGAAATCTTGGATTTAACCAATTGACTACTATGCATATGGAAACCAGGTTCAGATTGTCATGTTTAAGTGAACATTGTTATTATTACTATAGGACTTCAAGTTAAGTGGGACAACTCGAATTCTAGCCATGGCGAGCGGGTTAAGGCTGGGAATAAAATGCGACACCATCCTTTAACAAAAATGATAAGCGCTGCTCTCACTCTGCTGATATGTAACAGTCTTCTCTCATAATTGTACTGACCTGAACTGAAATGCAATCGTTTAGCTCGGAGCCTCCTCTACGTGATGCAAAACTTTCAGAAAAATGTTATTTTCTAATGTTCGAAATATTTACCAAAAATAAGATATCAAAAAAGTGACTTCGCGACATTCTCTTTCTCAACCGACTGACGGAGATTATTTAGAAGGACGCCCACCGTCAATGGCCGATGACGGATCTCCTTTAATAATCATCAGTGATGGTGTATTTGTAGACGGGAGATTCTTACGAGCACACACTTTTTATTTCTCTATTTTTTTTAAGAACTTCCTCTTTTGTATATTTTGTGTCTCCCCCATACCCCAAACTCCAGTAGCTATAAGCCACTGTGGGAGGCACGTAGACATAGTTGTAATGCCAACAAAATGCTTGATATGTAATAAATATTCATATAAATACATCAAACTGTAATCATCTGATCATTTCGTTTCAAAAAAGAAAGTGCAGTCTTCCATGTGCCATCCCGTGAATCGACTGTACAAGAATATATTAATTCTTACAATAAGTGTTCGCTATATTACTCGTAACTACGAATAGTAATATGATTATAGTATGATCAGTATGATTATATTTAGAAGAATCTGCATGTAATTGTTTTATACAGGACATACTTTTCAACATTAAGAAGAAGAAGATCTGCGCTTACATGCTACTTATTGCCATGTAAGTGTTGTATCTACGAAATTGAATTAGGCAAATTATGATAAGTGTATATATTTTGTTGGAGTACAATATTGTTCTTTTGATTTACAGTGGTAAGGGATTTGTTCGAGTTTGTTTGTATTGTGTGTTTTATACTACTTTAAAGGGGTAGTTTAGTTTTGGTAGAGAGGGCGCTGCACATCACAATTTTTTTGTGAGATAATGAAAAACTGAGTGTCGAATTTGAGAGAACATGCAATTTTAATGGCAGAATAAACTTTATTTGGTCAAAATCGGTCCAGAAACGGCTGAAATATCAATTAAAATATGTATTGATATTGATATAGATTATATTTGATCTTATAATTATTTGGGGCCCAAATCATTAGATGATTTTTTCAAAAAAGTAAAAAAATGCTTACACTTTTTCAAAAATTGTCAAAAGCGTTTTTTAAATAGTTGTTGATGATCTATCTACTTAATCATTATTTCAATAGAACATCACATGCATTATTTTGTATGAAAAATGGTTGAAACCAATGCCTTTTTAGAAAGCGCCCTCTTGTGTTTTAATGGCTATCTTTGAATGATAACAGGCTTTTTACTTAGTCGTTTGTAATTTTGTATACCTTTCGAGCATGGTGGAGTAATAACTATTAGTTTATAATGTTACTGTCCAGGTTTGGTTACTAAAGTTCAACCTTACCAAAACTGTACTACCCCTTTAATGCAAGTTAACTGTACTACTTTTATACCATAATTAAAATGTTCCAATAATTATTTAATTTTTTGCGTATATCTTAGCCATTAAAAAATCCGTTTGCCGTGAGATTAATGGACAATTAAACTCATAATTTGCTCATATCATCAATATTGTTGAGTCTGATAATGTACAAAGAAGTGTGGTTAACATAAAATACAATAATGGTTGATTGGCATTGCACATCAAGGCAACTAAATGATATTATTCATAATCTGAAATACGTGTTTTGTTTTTTTATGTGAAGAAGTTATTAATGCGGCATTATATCATTGTCGACTTGTGAAAGGCGTTTGTATATTTATTTGATTTAAAGGGGAAAATAATCATGGAAATAATCATGTTTTTTAGACCAATATCATATGTTCTAACTGACCACTGGAGGCGGCCGTATGTTTTCTGAAAGTTCATATAAAACGTCATCTGATATTGCACTACGTATACAGGGTGGCCCAGAAATAACGGAACGGGGTACTTGCCATACTAAAGACTCATGATGCCCGCCATACTGCATCGAGTAACGATCAACCGTGCGCCATTGTGAGTGTGCGTTCAGCTGTGTATAGAGAAGAAGGGGTACTAACAATGGCGCACGCACTGAACGTTACTAGTTGCTATGACGGGCATCGTGTGTCTTCATTATAGCAAGCACCCCGTCCCGTTATTTCTGGGCCACCCTGTATAACAACAGCGTGTTACGTAACCAATGACGTATATAGCAGCGGACTAAAACAAGAGCGGTTGCGTAAACCACTCATGTCATTACACACTTAGATAGCACTCTAGATAACGTTTCATTATTGTACCGATGGAAAACATGTCACCCTCAGATTAAACAGATAACACAGGACATGTACAAACTAGAAGTGACATGAATTATGTGCCTATCATGCACTACAAGTATAAGCAAACATGCCAGCGTTTGGCCCCCCTCGAAGTGTTGATAATAATGGAGCAGCCAATATACGATTTCATTGTATATAATTATTATATGTTTCATTTGTACAACTATAGTAGACCTATAGAGTTAACGACGTTGGTCTGCGTCGATGTAATATTGTAGACCTTTATTGTCACCTTGCTTTGATTTGTCTGCTCGCACGTAGAAAACATCATTAGTTACAAAAGGATGCTGTGTTCATGATGGTACAATTTTTTCACTTAATAAATAATAAATTTCGATTGTAATTCGCTTAATTATACCCAGACCTAGCATCTGAAATGGAATAAGTTACTAAGCTATTGCGATTGTATGAATATGGTCCAGGTTATCAACTGCTCATTTATATATATATATATATATATTGCCAAAAAATGTTTTCAATGACGTCATCATCACTCGTCCAAATCATCTTTGATGACTGAGGGGAAAAAGGCGTGTATTTCTTATTTTAAAATGTATTGATTTAAACTACCGTACGTTCTAAATTATGATGTGCCTTTTGTGTGAACACTGTAGTATTAGCAACTCATTACATTGTGTATTATTTTTAAATGGAGGTATAGTTCATACATGAATTTTAACTTTGTTTGCGTTTAGAAATAAATATCGATGTTCATCTTTTTCTAATGAAGTGTCTCTGTTTTTTACACTTTTTTATAACACAATATTGTAATAATTATGACAAGAAGTAGGAAACTCTTTTTTGTTCTGTGTAAATGTTTCGTATTAATTTCCGCCTCGGGAAAGTTCGTTAGTATACGTACGGCGCGTTGAAAGTGCTGGGGAGAATAGCACTACGTCTTTGTTATTTTGTTGGTTTGGAATTTATTTAGTTGGTTGGATAGTTAGTAAATAAGTAAGTAAGTTAGTCAGTTAGTTAGTTAGTTAGTTAGTTAGTTAGTTAGTTAGTTAGTTAGTTAGTTAGTTAGTTAGTTAGTTAGTTAGTTAGTTCGTTAGTAGTAAGTTAGTTAGTCATTTTTTGTTTGTTTTTTTTTTTTTTTTTTTTGTTTGTTTGTTTGTTTGGTTGGTTGGTTGGTTGGTTGGTTGGTTGGTTGGTTGGTTGGTTGGTTGGTTGGTTGGTTGGTTGGTTGGTTGGTTGGTTGGTTGGTTAGTTAGTTAGTTAGTTAGTTAGTTAGATAGATAGATAGTTAGTTAGTTAGTTATTTAGTTAGTTAGTTAGTTAGTTAGTTAGTTAGTTAGTTAGTTAGTTCGTTCGTTAGTAGTAAGTTAGTTAGTCAGTTTTTTTTTTTTTTTTTTTTTTGTTTGGTTGGTTGGTTGGTTGGATGTGTGTCACACGCGTGATTGAAAATACATATAGTACATACTAAACTCATACCTTACGATTCCACTTAGAGATGAGGGATTATAATGGCTTGAATTTATTAATTCAAACAATTTCCATTAATTGACGATTTAATCATTTGTATTGTTTTAAGGCTAAAAACTCTTGTCAATACCCGAACTTCCATTCCGAAAGTCCAATTTGATGTTCATAGTATCATTGTGGTTTATGGAATGTTTCACCATGGTTTCACTGAACTAAAAGGACACTATCTTTAATTATAGGTAAATATGCCCAAGATATCGACCCTCTTCAAAATACCTGATGTGCTCAAGTTAGTAAATATCGCATCGCTCAAGGGCTATTCGGTCTTGATTCGGTTTGGCATCGGTGTAGTTGCGGGCATCATTTGGGTACAACATTTCCATTCTTTTTTCTTGCGGTTTCAGTTCGGCCGAATCCAAATGGCATCAGAACCGAACCCAGTCCGAATGTTCACCCCGACACCAGATGGATTCCACTCCGAATCCTCCCCGCATTCCCCGAACCGTCTCCGACACGACCCCGACACGTCCCCGACACGACTCCGACACGTCCCCGCAAGCACCCCGATAATTTGTCGGAGTGGGTTCTTTCAAGCACGCTCGAAAGAACCCACTCCGACAAATTCGGAGTTCGAACTGGACCTCGACAAGAGACCGACAATTCCGATACCACTTCGACACCAAACCGCTAGCACCCCGAATGTCCCCGCAACGTCCCCGAATTATTCGGTCTCGTGTCGGTCTGGGTTCGGTCTTGCGGTGTGACTGGGGTATAAAAGGACACTATCTTTAAAGCTTCGAACAGAACATTTACGTAAGATGGTCGGGAGTAGAAGTAAATTTGGCATGATGACGACCTTACAATTTCATGAAAGGCGCGGCTTATTTACTCACCGACTGCATGGTGATTAGCATTGTTATCAGAATTTATGGTTATCATTATAGATTTATCTATGTATTCAATCATCCGCGGGGTGAATATTCATAATTACCATACGTTATAAAATAATTATGAAACGCCTATTAAGTCAATACTACTATATTAGCAAAACATTACCTGTGCATTATTTTTAAATGGAGGTATACTTCATGAATTTTAACTTTGTTTGTTGTTTCCTTTTTATATGTTTTTTTTTAAATCCACATTATATAGACAATGACCCCACTTACCTCCCCATACTCTTATGTATACTTACTTCATAGGCTTTTATTATGTAAACAAACATTTATACTTCCAGCCCGTAGCTAATCCGGTGCTCTCACTTGGTGATCATGTACTGTAACTTCCCTTTTATTTTCTTTGTTTACTTTTGTTTTGCACGCACTGACACACACTATAAACACACATGCACGTATTTGCGCTTAGACACGGGCTTTCTTTTGTACCATGATATGATGAAATTCGTTGAAACATTATGATAGTATAGATAATCAGGTTTTGATCCCCGAAAATGAAAGTAAATATTATACGATTGAAGAGTTTAATTCCACTATTACTTATCAAGGAAACAATAACACTAATATAAATATAAATGGTAATAATGATACCCCAAACTTAAATTTTAGCTTGTTACATATGAATGTTAGAAGTCTCCCCAAAAACTTTGAAAATGTTGAAACATTTTTGTCTTCAATGGATGCATTTTCATTCTCTATAATAGGCTTCACAGAGACATGGTTACACTCACTTTCTCCACCATTATTTAGTATTGATAATTATACATGTATTCGTGATGATCGTAAAGAGGGTAGAGGAGGAGGAGTAGCTGCTTATATACATATATAGTGATGTTGTATTTAAGATAAGACAAGATATTCATATTGAAGGAGTCGAAAATGTATTCATTGAAGTAATTGAAAATAATATAAAAAATAAAATTGTAGGTATTATTTATAGACCGCCTAATAGTTCATTTGAAACATTTTTGGATAGCTTAGAATCGTCTCTTGATAACATTTCTCATGAAAATAAAAATATTTATTTAATGGGAGACTTTAATATTGATATATCTTTACCTTTTACTAACGTAAGTCAAAGATTTGTTAATAAACTTTCAACGTATGCATTATATCCCCTTATGAATAAACCAACTAAAATTACACAATTATCTCACACAATACTTGATAACATATTCACTAATGAAATTAATAATAGGACTAATGGAATATTGTATTATGATATTTCTGACGATTTACCTATATTTATTTTTTTTTTTTTTTCCCCCTCTACAGGGCATTTATTGGTATAAGTAAAACAAAATTAAACATAGCATGACATTTACAAGCATATCATAATAACACAACAATAACAATAAATGAACCATAAATGAACCGTCGTATAGTTTCTTTGTATAAATATAACTAATTAAACAATATCAGAAAACATACTTCTCAAGGAAAACCATTTTTTATCAAAGTATTTACCATGACCTTTCAAACTAAATATATATTTTTCATTTTTATAATATGAAATTGAAGCTGATTTAAACTGAGAAAATACAGGTATTTTATTCACTAGTTTACTTCGAAATATTATTTGCTTACTAACGAACAATAAACAGTTTATTGCTCTATTATTTAAACCTCTTAATCCAAACAATATATTTTCATTTGTAAAATGTATGTTACAACCAGCACTTATGTTAATCCATCTTTCTAGTTTTGCCCATATAATTTTAACAAATTGACAATCACAAAATAAATGAGTAATTGTTTCAGTATGAGCATTACAAAAGGAACATAATTCAGTTTCAACCATGTTCAATTTAAACAATATGTCGTTTGTAAACAAAATTCTATGTAATATTGTAAATTGAAACCAACGTAAATTAACATCAATAGAACAATTAAATGCAAGAGCACAATACTTCTGCCATATGGATTCATCAATATTAAAAAACCTTTTCCATTTTGTATAGCTTTTACATTCTTCCCTTTTTTGTTGTAATAATAAAGCATATATATGCGAGCATCCTTTTCGAAATTGACAAATAAGGGAAATTAAATCTAATCTTAAAGGCTGTTCCATTTTCACAAAAATACCACAACGGTTATTGAAACCAGATTTAATAGCTTCACATAGGCCAAAGTATTGCAAAAAATTAACTGTAATTTGATATTTCAATTTAAATTCATTGAGTGACAAAAAAGTTCCATCTTCATCTAACAAATCGTTAATACATATTATACCCTTTTCGTACCAAGACCTATAAAATACACACACGTTATTCACCTGAATATGACTATTAAACCATAGAGGCTGACAAGATATATCGCGAAAACTTTTAGACTGTAAAATACTATAAGCCAAAAAAACATTTTTCCAAAACGGGTTAGTTGCACCTATTGACAATCTTAAAAAGTGAACATCACCAAAAGTAGGGTTCAATTGACAATTTTTGGGCATAAATGTATGCATTAAATTATCAATAAAAGAATCTATATTACCAAAAAAGTATCTTCTCATCCATGATATTTTCAATGAATGAACATGTGAGTAAACTATCATTTTGGCTCCTCCCAAATGATAGGGTTGTATCATTTGTTTCCTACTTATTTTGTCAGGTTTATGATTCCAAATAAATTTAAAAAATGACTTTTGTAATAATTTCATAATTTCATCAGAGGGGTTCGGTAATGATACAAATAAATAATTTAACTTTGATACTAATAAGGATTTTACAACTATTATTCTACCAAACACTGTTAACGATCTTTTCAACCAGAGAGTCATTTGAGAGTTAATATGTAAAATTTGTGTATACAAATTATGATCAACCATATCGTGCAAGTCACCCGAGAAATCGATGCCTAAATATTTAAAATAACCATCAAAAACCCTATCTAAATTTTCTTCCGTACACAAAGAATCTTTCCTTTCTTTATATCTCCCTATCCACATTACTTTAGTTTTGTGTTTATTTAAACTCAACCCTGATGCAGCTTCAAAAGTATTTAAAATTTCTATCGTTTTCTTCAAATCATCTTCTGTACCATCTAAAGTAATTAGAGTATCATCAGCATACTGAATTATTTTGTGCTGAACATTTGCTATTTTTATCCCATTTATACCATCACATTTTCTTACCATTATACTTAATATTTCTGCACATAAAAGAAAAATGTATGGAGACAGAGGATCACCTTGACGACATCCTCTTTCTATATTAAATCTGTTTGTCATATGACCATTGACCATAGCGCATGACGATGCATTCTCATAAAAAAGTTTAATCCATGATTTTATGGAATCACCAAAATTAAAAAAGTCCAGAGCCTGAAAAATAAAGTCGTGTGATATTGAGTCGAAGGCTTTTTCAAAATCTATTATCAACAAAAGTCCAGGAATATCATTTAAAACCGTGTATAACATCAAATCAAACAAAAGACGTATATTTTCCCCAATAAATCGTCCAGACATGAAACCCTTTTGACTTTCATTAATCACAAAAGGTAATATTTGTTTAATCCGGTTTGCAATACAAGATGAAGCTATTTTATATATAACATTTAATAAAAAAATCGGTCTCCAGTTTGATAACAATTTTCTATCTTTATTTCCTTTTGGTATTAATGTAATCACTCCCAATGCATGCGCTTCAGTCATATGACCATTAAAATATGCATAATTCAATGATCGAAGTAAAAAATACTTTATACTGCCCAAAAAAAACTTTAAAAATTCAACTGTAAAACCATCCATTCCTGGGGATTTATTATTTTTCATATTTGTAATAACTTGAAAAACCTCGTCAATTACCAAAGGACCTTCTAAAGAATCTTTCATCTGCATATTCAATTTCGGGATGTTTCTTGATTGAAAAAGATCCCAATCAAAGTCGGATACAGGTTTATGCTTATATAATTTAGAGTAAAAACGATGTACTTCAAATGAAACATTTGGATTTTGAATTGTATTACCTTGATCATCAATCAGTGTTTTAATTTGTCTATTAATACGATTTTGTTTTTCTAAGTTCAAAAAGAACTTTGAGGGTTTTTCACCAAACTCCATCCATTGTAACTTTGAACGAAGAATTGCGTCATCGACTTTTTGTTTTTTAAATCTTCCAAACTATTTTTTTTTATCTTCCAATTCTTCAATAATATCTTTATTATCTAAAACATAAATAATCTTATTTTCTAAATCACTAATTTCTTTTTCTAATTTAGTTTCATTTTTCATACACCGTTTTCTTTTCATACTTGAATATGATATTGTCTCACCTCTTATCATCATTAATAATGTATTAAAAAATAACTGATCATCTATAGAAAATCTATAATTTTCATAGTTACATTTATCTAAGTCTAATTCATCATAAGACACTTCATCCACCGAATACATTACAATATTTTCTTTAATTTAATACATGTTTAACTTTCTGTACATATTCTTCATCTTTCAACAACGAATTATTAAATTTCCCATAACCTTTACCTGTATGTATCTTATCTAAATTCAAAGACAAGCATACTAATGAATGGTCTGTCCTATATCCTGGTAATATTTTCAATTTATCTATAACTGACATTAATTCTTTTGTAACAAGAAAAAAATCCAATCTTGCCATTTTTACCGGATTTGGCTGTCGCCAAGAAAAACTTTTTTTTAAAGGATACAATTCTCTCCAAGGATCAATCAAATTTAAATTCTGTTTTAAATGACTAACTCTATTTTTTGCCAATGGGTTATTAATGCGAATATAATTGTAAGTGTCTAAATCTAAATCCTGTACCAGATTCCAATCACCACAAATAATAGTAAATGGGTTTTCAAATTCCAATATACATTTTTCTATCTGACCATAAAAAAGGGGACTGTCAGTGTTGGGACCATACAAAGATACTAATGTAATATCATAATCAAATATCCTAATATGGAGTACAACAAAATTTCCATTATCATCTACTTTACTATCTAAAATATCGACTGTTATGCCTCCACTAAACAAAATTGCCACTCCTCTTGAGTTTGAAGCTTTACAACTAATAAAACATTGACCACCCCATTCTTTTTTAAGGTTTTCTCGATCTAAATCAATAAAATGCGTATCTTGTAAGCAACATATATGATATTTATTTAATATTAAAAATTGAAACAATTCATGTCTTTTGTCCTTATTTGCTAGACCACGACAATTCATAGAAACAACATCTACCTTAGACATATATAACTGACATCATAAAGGATATAAATCCAATACACCCTGTGGAGATTTTTACAATTAGCACACACAACATTGAACATACACAAAACACATTTACACATATTACTATTCATACGCAAACTCAAGGAACTTAAAAAAAAAAAAAAAAAAAGCTCCGCAAATTGACCATGGAATTTTAAAATAAAGGCTTCATAAAGTCATTTGTATGATAATTCAAGATAAAAAAAAATTAAAAATAAACCAATTAACAAAAAAACAAAAATGAATTTAAAAATGTTGATAAATAAATGAATATTGGAAAAATAAAGAAATATAGAAATGAAGAAAAAAGACAAGTATCGAAGGAGAAAAGAAGGCAGCAAGGACTAGGAGTAAGCAGGAATATCAAAATATGAATACCCTTCTCTAACATGTCTAAGCTTACCTCTAAATCTGAATACCCTTCCCTAACATGTCTAAGCTTACCTCTAAATCTTCCCATATTGTTAGCTTCTTCTTTTTTTTAATGAGGAAAAAATTAATAAAAAATAAAAAATAAAAATATACACTCGCAATTGTACAAGAATTACAAGTGCCCCAGCATAACTACAATTTGAATCTCGCAGTTATTAGTTGCCAAAAAATCTCAATAAACTTCTTCCCCCCAACCCTTTTTTTCTTTCCAAATTCAAAAATCATAAAAGAGTATCAATAGCGTTTTAAACAGTCGCATTTAAATAAGCGAATTAAGCAGTATAAAATTCATAATAAAAGTTGTATCCCAACCGGTGTACATGCGATCGGCTTACACATGTCTTTCAATAGACCGATTCGGTAATGCACTCCAACGGTACGCGCATGACGGCATCCCCCACGCCGGCAGGCCCAACCATAGCAACCAAGAACAGCAAGTAATAGCTAGTATAGCTTGCGGATCCTATGTCATCACAGCTAAGCCCACCGACAAAGAGTCCGCCACCACAAGCACACCACCCGCATACAACACCGAATCGGTCTATTATATACACGGAGATTAAGAGAAAAAAAGAAAACAAAGAGAGAGAAAGAAAGCGGGAGCGAAGGAGGTCAACATCATGACTTCTGCGGAAAGGAAGAACTAAACTATAAATAAAGGAATAGAATTATAACGTATAATCAACAGTAAGATTAACGTATTTCAATCCCGATCCTTACTCATAAAACAGCTGCACCTGTGTCATACATATGCGTTTCAGTTGTATAACGGGTATGGTAGCGTGAAACTTCAAATTAACAGTCGTAATCTCTCCCAGTCGTATTTGAACGAACACCTACACAGTGACAGTTGCCAATGTGTCAGGCCTTCCATAAACCATAATATTTACGCAAAATCCATTTATATCAATTTATATTTAAAGGGGCAATTCTATTATATTGAAACTAATTATTTAGAGGTATAACTGTTATATTATATCAACAAATCATAATTATAATTCAATAGTGCTAAAAAAATTAAATAAATGAATATAAAATTCAATGAAATTACTACTTTCTTTCAAATATAACCACTAAAGAGAAAATTGAGCAATTAGTATAGAGGGCACTTCACAACATACCCCTTCATAAAACAATATAAACCTGACTATCAAATTTAAAAGAACAAACAATCTTAATAACAAACAAAAACAAAAAACTCCATTTAATCGAAATCGGCTCAGAAACGGCCGAAATATCCATACCAATCAAAAAATATTTTAACTTTCTAGAGAATTATTATTATTTTTATTATTTTTTTCTAAAATAACTTTTTAACAATTCATTAATAATAATATCTCCACTGAATCACCACTCCAACAAAACATTAGGATTGAATGCCTTGTTAAAAGAACGACCCAACCGAGACACCACCAATAAACTGTTACTTAGTATGTTTTATAAAAAATTACTAAAACCAATATTTCAAAATAATAACAAGGGTTCTACTCAATCATCTGTAACTATGTATACCCTTCGAGCATAATAAAGGCAAAACAATTATTTTGCACCGTAATGGTGCTGGTACATATAAGCTAGTGTTCCTCAGACATCTATAAATTTCAAAATTTCTCATAAAAATAATGGAATCGTCCTCCGATCCAGACCATAACTATATTATATCTTAGACTCCACAATTATTGAGGTATAATATCTATGGAATGAAACATTTGTCATAAAATATCAGTAACACAAAGGCGTAATCAAATAGTTAGAGAGAAAATATAAATATACAACATCTGTAAGTTTCCGAATATATAATGTTTGTTTTAGTGACAATGTCCAGCTAATCATCTTACAGTTTGCGACATGTCCGTATGACGACGTCAAAGCATTAACGAGATAATTTCTTGAGTCTTTATCTCTCCTCCTATTTTCTTGAGTCTTTATCTTTCCTTCTATTTTCTCTCACGATGTCTTTGTCTTCAATAATGACATTCTTCTTGAATCTCAAATGAATAGCCCCTATATTTGAATCTCAAATGAATCTCAAATGAATAGCCCCTATATTTACCTATATTTATGATAAATGACAAAAATAATTGTTTTATTAAAAATCGTCCAAATATAAAAATGAAAAGGAAAGAGACTGACCATAATATTGAATCTCTTAAAATTGAGTTGAGCCGGGAAGAATGGCAAAACATTTATAATGAATTGGACGTAAATAAATCTTATAAACAATTTATTGATAAGCTTACTTTTTATTATAATAAACATATACCGCTTGTTCGGTCTAAATTTAATAAAAAGAATAAACCTAAACGACCATGGATTACTCACGGTATATTAAAATCGATCTCGACTCGAAATTGTTTGTTTAAGAAATCATTACGACACCCCTCAAATGAAAATCATACAAATATACACAATATCGTAATAAATTAACTACTATTATTCGTTTATCCCGTAAATTATATTATTCAAAACAAATTGATAGCAATGGGAATAATAGTAAGTTAATGTGGCAAACTATAAACTCAATTCTTGATCCTAAAAAGAATGTGCAAAACATTCATGAGATTGTTGAAAATGGGCAAACTATAAAAGACCCAGGCCAAATAGCAAATGCTTTTAATAATTATTTTATAAATGTTGGTCCAGAGTTAGCATCTCGGATACCACATACAAGACACCACTATTCAGAATATATACAATACAATAATGAACAATCTTTATTTTTTAACCCAACAACTATTAATGAAATTTTGGAAATTACACAGTCATTAAAATGTAGTAAATCAAGTGGATACGATGAAATAAGTGTATATTTGTTTAAAAAGATTATTCATTTTATTGCTTCCCCGTTGTGTTATATTTTTAATTTATCTCTCACAAGTGGAATTTTCCCAAATTTATTAAAAATAGCAAAAGTAATTCCTATACACAAAAAAGATGACCCCTCTGAAATGAAAAATTATCGACCAATTTCTTTGTTACCGAGTATATCTAAAATAATAGAAAAACTTGTACATAAAAGATTATATTCATTTTTTAATATTAATAATATTTTAATACCTAACCAATATGGATTTATAAAAGATCACTCAACTGATTATGCAATTTTGCAATTATGTGATCAAATCACTAATTCATTTGCTAAGAAAGAACACATTGTAGGAATTTTTATGGACTTGTCAAAAGCGTTTGACACTATTGATCATGGAATATTGCTTTATAAATTAGAAACTTATGTAATCAGAGGAACCGTTCTTTCTTGGTTTAAAGACTATTTAAATAACAGACGACAATGTGTTGATTTTAAATTTAATTCGTCGTTAACTTCAACCATTAAATGTGGAGTGCCACAAGGCTCTATTTTAGGTCCCTTACTCTTTTTGATATATATTATTGTAAACACATCACCACTCTTAACATACATTTTATTTGCAGACGACACTAATATATTTTATTCACATACAAATATGAATACTCTCATTGAAACTTTGAATAGTGAATTAGATAAATTATGTAATTGGTTTAGATGTAATAAACTATCTTTAAACATAAATAAAACTAACTTTATATATTTTAAGAGTTTGCACTCTACACACGAACTTGTTGCTAATATATGTATTGATAGGATTCCTATTGTACAAAAAGATTCAGTTAAATTTCTAGGCGTAATAATAGATTCTAATTTGATATGGCATCCTCATATAAATAATATTTGTACTCAGGTTTCTAGAGCTATAGGTATATTATATAAATTGAAATACTTTCTTTCAAAAAGGACACTAATTACGATATATAATTCATTCGTACTTTCGTATATTTCATATTGTAATATAGCATGGGGAAATAGTAGTGTGACGAAAATTAATACAATATTTCTTCTACAAAAGAAAGCATTACGTATATGCGCTCATGCGCATTTCTTAGCCAACACAGATCCTATATTTTATGAATTTAAAACTCTGAAAATAAATGATATTCACACCTTCCAATCAACATACTTCCGAAACCATATAATACTGATATTCATTCGTACCCCACCCGACATTCATCTGACCTTCACCTTAATAATCCTAAAGTTTTAATAGCCCATAGATCTATAAGACATCATGGACCCGACATTTGGAATAATCTGCCCCAAAACATAAAACAATGCACATCCCTTTATTCCTTTAAAGCCCATCTGAAAATAAATTTTATATTAAAATATTTTACTTAGACTCCTATCAAAACCTGATCATTTTATTCATGAAATTTGATAAATAGTGTATTTATGGATTATTTGTTATTTGTTTATTAATTGTCATTGGTACATTGTTTAATATTAGTAATTGTTATGGCGCGACATTATAGAGAAAAACGTGTGTTTTGCACCTGCACCAGCACGTACAATATACATGCACCCCCTTTTTATTTTAATATAATATGGAATAAACATACGTTTGCACTTGCACTGTTGACCCACTCAACACGCTTTTAATTTATTTTATTCTATTTTGTATTTATATTTGTTTTTATAATTTAGATTGCTCATTTAAGTGACGAGTTAGTAATCGTTATACAACACCTTTTTTGCACCATGTAGCTCCCCCCTCTCCCTCCCAGGCCACCATCCACTCAAGCTCCCTGCTTATGATGGTTGGTCTGCTGCATTTGTTTATTTGTTGTAATAATATACATACATTATTGTCACATTAATTTATATGATTATATATCTATTTCTATTTCATTGTTTTATTATTATGTATGTAAAAATGTTATTTGTATATTTTGTTTTGATTTTGTTAATAAATGTAGAAATAAATCTGCCTTAAAAAAAAGTTAGTTAGTTAGTAGTAAGTTAGTTAGTTAGTTAGTTAATTAGTTAGTTAGTTAGTTAGTTAGTTAGTTAGTTAGTTAGTTAGTTAGTTTGCTTGTTTGTTTGTTTGTTTGTTTGTTTGTTTGTTTTTTGTTTATTTGGTTGGTTGGTTGGTTGGTTGGTCGGTTGGTCGGTTGGTCGGTTGGTTGTTTGGTCGGTTGGTCGGTTGGTTGGTTGGTTGGTCGGTTGGTCGGTTGGTTGGTTGGTTGGTTGTGTGTCACACGCGTGATTGAAAATAATTTATGGTATAATAAACTCATACCTTTCGACTTACGATTTCACTGACAATATATAGATGAGGGATTATAATGGCTTGAATTTATTAATTAAAACAATTTCCATTAAGTGACGATTTAATAATTTTTATTGTTTTAACGCTAAAAACTCTTGTCAATACCCGAACTTCCATTCCGAAAGTAACAATTTGATGATCATAGTATCATTGTGGTTTATGGAATGTTTCACCATGGTTTCACTGAACTAAAAGGACACTATCTTTAAAGGGACTTAGTAACATTGTCCAAATCCTCAAAATAAAATTTTCATTCTAGCGGTTCCCTCATAGCTTGTTGTATTCGTATACAATAAAATCATGGGACAGGTTTCGGTTTTTCAAATTTCCCTTTCGTTACAAAGATATGTACGATCAAAGTATTCAGATAAGAAAAACTGCCCCGGAGTTTTTCTTACCGTGTACAAAGTGAGTGAAGTGAGTTAGTTTATATCACTTTGCATTTTTGCTCATAACTTGGCCATGCAATGTCCATTTGACTTGAAATTTTCACACAATACCCTGTGGACATATGAGATAATATATAACAATAATATACATTGCATCAACCATTCATCACTTTTTGCACATGTCAACAAAGTTACTAGATCCCTTTAAAGCTTCGAACAGAACATTTACGTAAGATGGTCAGGAGTTGAAGTAAATTTGGCATGATGAGACTTCATATAAGTGCTACAGCAGCTCTGCTAATTGTGGATCTGGACCATCAAAGACTTCGTTCTTGATTTGACCTTACAATTTCATGAAACGCGCGGCTTGTTTACTCACCGATTGCATGGTGATTATCATTGTTATCAGAATTTCTGGTTATCATTATAGATTTATCTATTTATTCAATCATCCGCGGGGTCCCACTCGTAAAAATTATTACTACGGAAAAAAAAATCAAAGGCCCGGTCACATATCACCGGGTAGCGTAAACGGATGCCCGACGGAGAGTAACAATTTTCAATCCGTCCGTCTCCGTTCGTATATACGTTTCTTGTCCGTTCCTTGTCAGGCGATGTACGTTGTTCTATCCGGCGGAATTTGTTGCGCATGAAGCGATGGAGACGACTTTCAACACCGGATAATTTGATTTCGCAAATTTTATATTCGTCGGGCATCCGTTTACGCTGTCCGTTTATATGTGACCGGGGCCGTAAAGAATAAAGTTCAAATCATCAGGATAACCTTGACAATTAAGTAACTCAGGCTTTGCCTGTCTTCAGACTGACAATCATGCTTGATTGAATAAACGACCTTCGTTTCTAATAACGTAACGAACGACGAATGCTAAACCACTACAGTATACATTTTGCCACTTGGAGTACACCCGTTTGGTGCACTCCCATTTTGCCAACTTAATTTTTTCAGTTTCAGAATTGGAATTTATAGGTTCGGTTGATTTTTGTTTATTTGATATAATTTATTTTGAGAAACATTTACTGACCACAATTATACAAAGTCGCGAATTATTGGAGGCACGCTTTATATATTTCTTTATTTTGTAAACTTAAGATGTTCTGCCTAAGTTTTCTTGTTGAAAATTTCAAATCATATATACAATAATTGTTTTTTTGTAGAAACGGAGAGGTCCACTCTATTCGCCAAAATCGGCATTCAGAAGTATGGATTAGGCTTAAAATAGGGACAAAGATTGGGTGGTAGGATTATGGTTAGCGGCTGAGATTTAAGGGTATACATTTACATTTAGGATTGAAAGCTCGTGTTTGCAGTTAGGGAAATGAAGGTTTCAGGCGGCATGTTGTATACCAACTATAGACGTAGAAAATGGGTGTAGACCATGCAATGACCCCCCCCCCCCCCCCCTTTAAAAGAATTAAGCTTGTCAGTGTAAGAAGCTAGTCAAAAATATGCAATAATTTTGAAAAGTTAGGAAAGAATTCATAGCGATTTTTTGTACTAAAAGGGATCAAACAAAAGCATTTTTTTTTTTTACATCTGACAACTTTTTCAACTGAAATTTATACCTCTGACATTTATTTCACTGACATTATTACCTTGTGACATGCTTTCCTCTGACATTTTTACCAATGATATTTCTTCTACTGATATTTGTTCATCTGACGTGTCTCCGCATGCATTTTTCCTATGACAATTTTACCTCTGGTATTTTTTATCAGACATTTGTTTCCACTGGCATTTTTACCTTAATGACTTCATTACCTCTAACATGTCCACTTACATTTTTACAAGGTGCCCAACAACCTACCCCTTCCCCCCACGTCTCCCATACCTGTATACATGTCTTCAACGCCAAATAACGGTATTGGCAAACGCCCCACGCAAACAAAATATAAAAATACGATTTTATCACCTACCATGTGTACGAATATATCCTAAATTATCTCGTAATGTAAAGATTTGGACAACAATACTTTAAAATGTACTATTTGACCTAAACAAATTCTCGAAATTAAAAGCTTTATGACCATAGATTCATTTCAACCACATTTACGCTGCATGCAAAAGCTATGCATGCGTGCTTGTCGAACCCAGCCGGGTGGAGAGGGGCGAACGGGCGGTGAATTAAGGACCAATGTCATATGCGTGCTGGCGGCGTACATTGAAGTTTCAATTTATATTTCTACATTTTTTAACGATTCGGATGTTACCACACAAGCCCCTTTGTATACCTTTTCAACAATATCGATCAATTAGTTTGGCCAATATAAATGCCCGCGGTAACGTTCCCAATAGTGTTATTTTGATTATAAAATAGTTAATGCAATGGCGGTTAGTTTTCACCCGAAAATAACTTTAAAATATAGTTGAAAGTGAGTCTTTTCACACGTACAAGTCAATTTTCAAGGGGTGGTCCCATAGCCGTTAGTGGACGTAGTTGAACGTAGTGGAGGCTAACGTAGTTGAAGGTAGTTGAACGTATACCGACATCCGTATATACCGTACCGTAGTTGTCTGTGATGCTAACTTTGTATTAACTTGGGGGAGCCGTGATCACCGATTTAATTTTTGGACATATTCAAAAGAGCGGTACGTTAGAGGCAAAATTTGCATCCACGATGTAGACAAATTTCACAGACAAAATGTGAGAGATCCTCCTCTGTTTGAAAAACAAGCGCAAAAATGGCCGTACCACACCGCGAGCTGGCTTTTATACTTCGTGAGGAGTTGCTATTATTAAATATACCGTGGTTGGACGTCTTTTTTAGCGGAGTCTGGCGTAGTCTAGCGTAGTCTACCGTACTCAAGCGTAGTCAGACGTACCACTCCGTACCT
The DNA here is from genome assembly GCA_037951105.1 of Echinarachnius parma. Taxonomy (NCBI): domain Eukaryota; kingdom Metazoa; phylum Echinodermata; class Echinoidea; order Clypeasteroida; family Echinarachniidae; genus Echinarachnius; species Echinarachnius parma. The sequence continues at coordinate 19,587 of JBAMJV010010832.1, read as the reverse complement.
GTCCGTAGGCGAGCCGCATCCGAATTAGCGTATAGTCTATAGTTGATCGTACTTGAACGTGGTTTACCTTACTGTAACGTACTTATCCGCACCCTTCTGTTGCTCATCACCCCAAATCTGCCGAACCTTAACGTAGTTCAACGTATAGTTTAACCTAATTTAACGTACTTACACCACGTCTGACCCACGGTAATCTACCCTACGGATCACTACGTCCACTAACGGCTATGTGACCAACCCTTTAATCTTTAATAGGTTTATGCATGGAATTTTGTCACCCGTCGTCTCGCGGTTTTTTTCTTCAACTTGTGCAAAGCTGATAGATGGCGCAATTCACAAATCGGAGACTGCTGATATAGCCTTTGAGAACCCACAGTGTACAATCCAAGTCATCGAAAAATGAGAATGAAATAAAATCATATGAATTGACCTAAGAACCATCTGGCCATGGAAGTTTATTTTTGAGTATGTGTTGTGTATGAATCTGTGTGTGGGTGTGTGTGTGTTTTAGATACTGTATGTCATTAATATTACACTGCAATGATAACTTATTATTATTATTATAGGTTTTCCCGCTCAATTTTGCGATTGTGTCAATCGAATTGATAATAGGAGCAAATGAATTCGCGCGATTTGCGATCGCCGTGTCAAAGCAGCATTCGAATTCGTAAATAGTCGTTCAAAATCACGTAGGAGCAAGCGAATTTGCACAAAGAGCATACCTTTTCATCAATGGTCATTCGAATTCGCGAAAGGGCAGTTGACAGTTGGCTGCACATTCGCGAATTCGAGTGCCCATAAATGAACTTCTGTGTCTATTCACGAAAGCGTAATTCGCTTGCACTTATTCGGAATTTGGAAGACCGATACCAACAATTACGGGGTAATGCGTGAATTTTAATGACCCTTAATGAATTCGATTGAAAAAAGTGTAAAATTGAGCGGGAAAACCTATATTATAAAGATGTATAAGCGAAGGAAAATATGTCAAAACCACAGTCATAATGACACCAAAGTCCATTGCCAATTAGCTCGCTTCGACTGGACAATTTATTAACACTTGAGTGTTCATTATACATGTATATTGCCAGTACATGTATTGCATGTGCTCGATATGATGTTATAGTTAGGCGGCTAAGGGTAACAATTGTGCACTTTATGAAAGAAACATGAAAGTCCTACCATATAATCTTCATTATATGTGAATTATTTTCCCTCGTGGAAGTTTGCTCAATTTGACCCCAAGTGACCTTTAGAGGTCATGACCTTGTTACCGCCCTATTTTGCCGCTTTGAGGCATCATTCTTAACACTTCTCCTATATTTCGTTGTAAATATGATTGTAGCAGTTAGCCTCGCATCCGTGGGGTGACAATGATCTGATTTAAAGATGTTGGGGTCATGGGGCTAAAGGTTATGGGGCTCATTATCTATGCATAATCAATGTAATTGAAGTAAGTAAATAGTCCTGTAGACGGACCTATACTTGTGTATTAGACCTGGAAACGTTCTTTAGTCTAACGTTTTTCTCATTGATTCATATTCTAGAAGGTTTAAGAAGAAATGTTAGCTTTGTTCCCACCTTTTAAAGTTAATTATCTAATTTGCATATTTGTGTAATAAGGTCAGGGGTAATTTTCTATCTAGGAATAGTAGAATATTGATAAAAACAAGTATTCTTGGGTATTTTGGGGCAAGGATTCCATTTCTGGTGCTCGTTTGTAAGTGCCATAAGGGCAACATCCCAAAATCCAAGATGGCTGCCTCTAATTTGCATATTTATGAATATTATTGAATTTCAGTGGCTACAGCCCCTTATAAGCAATAATTCCAGACTATTATTTGTCAGTTATGTTCTAAGTATGTATTTAAGATATCAAAGATTAGTTGCCATCATGGCAACCTCTAGCGATGCATATTATTTTCATAATTAGGTATTTTATATAATTTTCATATTCCCCCAAATCGAGTATATTGGGAACCCGGACAGTAAAAATGACAAGTAATACCACTTTTCCAAGGTTTTCGGGGGCAACAGATCCATTTTTGATACTTACTTCCCTGTTTAACCATGGCAACCATCTCAAATCCAAGATGGCTGCTCCCCAAATTCGGCATGTTATGAAACACGACTATATTATTTCGGTTATGTTAGATCGATATTATAATGTTTGGATTTTTAATTATTGGAATAAGCAACTAGAATACTTGAATCATGATGTAGTTATTTGCTTACAGTAAACAAATCATACTTTTATAAAATAAATGCCATTAAAGTGGCAAATATCATTTTTCCTTTAAAATTACAAAGGCGGCCCTCTTGGATTTATGTGGGTTGCCAAGGTGATACGTCAAACTAAGTATCATGGATGGATTTATTGCCTCCTAAACCTTGGAAAAATAGTATTCCTTGTCATTTTTACTTCCTGGGTTCCCAATATACTCGATTTGAGGGAATATGCAAATTAGGTAAAATACCTTATTATGCTAATTGTATGCATTGCTAGAGGTTGCCGAGGTGGCAACCAAGCTAAATTATCTTTAACACGCATTTAGAACATAATTGAGGAAAATCGTCTGTAATTATGATTTATAAGAGGCTGTAGCCACAGAAAATCATTAATATTCATAAATATGCAAATTAGGGGCAGCCATCTTAGATTTCAGGGTGTTGCCCATATGGCACTTACAAACGAGCACCAGAAATGGAATCCTTGCCCAAAACTACCCTAGAATACTTGTTTGTTATCAATGTTGTACAATTCCTAGCTAGAAAATGACCCCTGACATTATTTTACAAATATGCAAATTAGCTAATTTAGTTTATAATGCTTTAAAAAGAGTTGCCCAATGTTGCCATAGTGGCAACAAAGCTAAAATATATTCTTAACCCTTCTATAATATGAATCAATACAAAAATGTTGGACTAAAGAACAATAAGTAAACTTAAGACACATGTGAAAAGTGAAGGGGGTGGGGGTCCCACTCCTTTTCATTTACCCCATACAATTACCCCATAAAATAATCATATATTATATAATGATGGACAATATGATTTTCTGGTCACTTTTAACTCATTAACATATTAAGGAAAGAATCAAGTCATGTTGGATACCCATACAATGGTGTAATAACGCACTTTGCACCCCCTTTCTTTCAAGACCCTGTCCCGCCCCTCATGGTCATAATTAGCAAACTTCCACGGGGGAAATTAAACGTTATGATAATATGAACTATCTGTGAAAAATTCACATTTCTTTCATTTTGTGCACAATTGTTATGATTCCAGGCCCTTAGCTGCCTAACTATTATTGGTAACCGAGTGTTAATGAGATGTTTGTTGTTGTGTATTATATGTGGTTTGAAAGCATCTGATTAAACTCATGTAACTATTTCACTGGTGTAGCTATGGGCACATATTGTGGGTGGGGATACAGATTGTGGGTGGGGGAGGGGGGGGCTTTGAGGATGTAGCCCCAAATACATTTTAAATGTGATATAATCGCTATTAATTACTGTTACTTTTTCATTTTGATATTATTTACATCAGCAATAAAATTCCGGCTTACAATATAGCAATATCAACTTGGATGAACTAATATGTAGATAGTTTTAGGCAGTCTGAAAAACTTCTACCTAGTATTTGATGGGAATATGCCATAATTTCCTTGCATAAATTTAAATTGCTAAAACTTGGCTACCTTTACCATTTTCCGCCCCCACTCAAATCTCAAAAATCCTTAGATGCCATTATAACATTCAAGCTGTCATGTGTGCTCATCCACCATTGTTGACATGTGCTACATTGTAAAGAAATAAAACTCGTAATAACTGATCTAGGCCATGTTTGATCTATACGCACGAATCCAATCACGATATTTGTCTTTGTCTTATCCCAGTGGGGGTAGCGCTAGAAAGAGAAGGGGGGGGGGGGGGAGGTGCAAGTTCCCTCAATTATTTGACAAAACAATGCCAAACAAATATTAGGGTATTACCATAAGAAATAAAGAAAAAATGATAAGGTGTACGCCACTGTATCATCCCTGTTAAAATCTCTTCATGTTTCAAGTGGCGTAGCCGTCGAGGGTAAAATGTTCCAATCCCAAATGTGCTAGAATTCGCTCCAATATTTCGTTTTCACAGCTAATTGGATAAAAACATACACATAGAAAAGGATACATTAAAAAAGGATGCATATTTATATGAAATTACCACTTCTAAATGGGATATTTTCCCATAAACAAGACTTTACTTATGTTATATAATTTAATAAAATATCCGTACTATCAACGAATAAGAGACTGAGATTTCTGTCTATTCTCGCCCCTCCTGTGTGCCTCTACGCGCATGTGGAAATAAATAAAGGAAATCCATTAAAGTGATCCATTAACTTCATAAGGTTTTCAGAAAGCGATATTTGAGCCTTCAATCGTAATTCTTCTGAACGATGTCTTATATAGTTTCATAGACAAAATAAAATAAATTACCTAGGGAAAAGGGACAATAATGATGACAGAACGGAACGCTTTCCAATCCGATCCATTAACTAATTCATAAGGTTTCCAGAAAACGACATTTGAGCCTTCAATCATAATACCGATATAATTGAAAGTTTCTTCTGAATGACATCTGTCTTAAAGTTTCATAGAAGATAACAATGTTTACCTATACATGTATAGGGAAAAGTGAAATTGATGACAGAAAGGAACGCTTTCCAATCCAATCATGAATATACCCATAAATAGGGAGACATTTAAACAAATCAAAGCCCATTTCATTCTTCTGTTACCTTCAGCTAAACAACAAGGTATATAACATATAATAATTTGGCAGTTCCGAGTGATTTTGGTTGAATTTGACACAGCCAACGGATCACTTAAACATTAAGCTCCCCAGGGAGTGGAGATCATGCACACAATGTGTGCTGGTTTGCAATGTATCTTATGACCGGGGTAATACTATCATTGTAAAGCGCTTATAGAGATGATTATCAATCATATAAGGCGCTATATAAATCGGAAATATTATTATTATTATCATTTTCGATTTTGCTCTGATTGCCCCCATCTTCCGCCCCCGCCCACTCCTTGTATGTTCCTCTCAATCGTTACGCCCTAACCCCAGCAGAGAATTCCTGATCAAACAGTCACATCTCTTGTTTCTCGAAGAAGCGCTATTTGTCGGTAAAGGCGCCAAGTCATGCACCCTTTTAACTTCGAAGAAAATCATGTTTAAAGTTCCAAAGCCCTGGTGTGTGGAGAAACCTTATTATGTTCCCCTTTATGTACTATAAGTAAAGGAGAGCAGAAATTGTCTTATTGTCTTATTGCCACTTCTTTTGCGTCACCACTTGATATACTTTATGTGCATACTGGCGTGCAAAAGTTCACTTATTTATGAAACACTCCATCTAAATGTCCAATATTGGTATTACTAATGGAACTTAACATAGGAGGCAGTCAGGGAGGCACAGTGCAGTAGCCGGAGCGTGCATAGGCGCCGGAAGTGGGGGGTGGGTGGGGGGGTAGGGGGGAGGCCGCCCCCCAAAAAATCCAAGAAGTGGGGGGGCAAAACTCGTTTTTTCCCCCCAAAAAGCCACCCCCCCCCCCCGAAAAAAGCCCCCCCCAAAAATAACAAAACAAAACAAAAAAAAAAAAAAAGGGAAAAAAAGAAGAGTGGGAAGAAAAATAATAAAATGTATGAGCTAAGACGTTAAAAAACTGATGTATACATCCATTTTAAGTCGCTGCGTTGGGTGCGTACTCACCCCCCAAATTAAGAATGGTCCACTGTTTGACGGTCTGGAGTCCACTTTTTATTGGCCCTACCCCCACCCCACTGAGAGGACTTTCAGCCAATTGTCGTGGTCTCGAACAATTTTGGGAGGCGGTCTCGGCCTGGAAAAAATTGGGTGACGGACCCCCCAAGAATACCATATAATAATGTTTTTTCTTCAAGTTATAGTGGGATATGTGCGCCCATGCCCAGTGGCGTAGACAGGTTCTTACACCTGGGGGGGGGGGGGGGGTGATTTGCCGTTCACCGGACCAAGACCAATTTTTTTGTGCCCGAGACCGCCTGCAAAATTTGTTCAAGACCAAGGAAATTGCTTGAAAGACCTCTCAGTGGGGGGAGGGGGGGGGGGGGTCGTGACCAGGCGGGCCGGAAGCAGTTTTGAATGAGTTTTTCATACATTCGCCCTTTCATTTGTCTTGACCCCGACCTACATTTACCGAACCGATTATTTCCAGATCTTCACTTCTGTACTTTTCCAGTAATTTTCCACCACGCGGCTCATTTATATTCATGTATTCTGCACTCGTGCGCTCAGTCAACCAATCGCGCACCGTCATTACACCAGCCGCGCACTTCAACTCGCACGTGTTTTTCTACAGTTTCTTCACTCCGATCTCCATCTCTCGTTGAGTCAGCACACGCTCTTACCATCTCTTTCCTCGCTCGAGAACCTTCCGTGGCATGAACCTCCATCATGTCACGTCATCTTTTACGCCGTCTACAGCGGAATAGTTGGCCTGCCAGTGGTACGCTATAATCATCGCCGACATGGTACCTGATTCTCTACTGGCAGCCTCCATGTCACTTCGCTCCGGTAGCTCTGGCATACTCATCATCCACACAGTTCGACTCACCGTAGCTTGTCTGCATTTGCATCTTAGTCGGCATACGACATCGAACGATTCACTGTTCCTTCGGCACCGACTCTGATTCCAGTATTTCATCTCTCCTTGGCCATCGACCCGATAGAGCGACTCACCATCTCCTCGTCGTACGCAACCTCTCTTCACTTCTCTTCTCGACCGCGAGCTTCTTCATCTTCAATGAGCGTCATCCGCGTCGACGTACTTCTCGGCTCTTCAGCCACGGCATCGAAGTCTCGTCCGCGTTCAAGCCTCCGCCGCATCATCATCGCGTGAGCCCCTTCCTTCGTTTCCACGAACTCACACTCCTTTTAGACTTTCGACACCATTTATCGTGAGCATTTATTCACCACACTTATTTATGTCTTGCATTTATTCCTGTCATATCATTATCTCGCATTATCATTGGCCAATGTATCTTCGTGCAATATCGTCATTCTTATTCTGATGCATTTATTTACTTCAATATGCAACCACATCTGCTGTATTTATTTATACCCCATTAAACTTACGAAAAGGAATTTACTTTCCCATGTGTTTCATTGTCTGCAACCTTGCTTCCTCGTAGCTAAATAATAAGGGTTTTACGTTGTGTGATGAACACGCTTTACAATATCCCATCTATTCACAATCTACATCCACACATATACGTAAACCCCACAGGGGCAAAACCTATGGGGCTCACGATTTTGTGTGTGTAGGGGCTCATGCCCAACCACACTCACAGTGCTGCCAACTTTGAGCCAGATGTGAGAGTGAGACATTGCGAGGGAGCGAATTGACTAAGCGGGGGAGGGGGTGTCCCCCTCCCCCCTCCCTCGGTAGGGAGCTTTTGCATTTTTGGACTTGAAATTGTGCAATCTGGTGCTTACCTAGATAGGAAATTAGGGTTTAACATTGACTGTATCTTGGAAAGCGTGTTATGATTTGATCGACCAGAAATTTTAAATATATTTTAAAGCTTTTGCATTTTTGAACTTGAAATTGTGCAATCTCGTGCTTACCTAGATAGGAAATTCGGGTTTAACATTGACTGTATCTGGGAAAGCGTGTTATGATTTGATCGACCAGAAATTTTAAATATATTTTTACGAAGAAAACAAATACGCACAAAAACGCACCCCAACACACATACAAATATTGTTCTACTATTAAGCGTCATGCACTGTTCCAACATCACCATATGCCACATTATGTATGATCCAACAACATAGCCTATTGCCGAGAATGAGTCCCGAGGGGCGAAGCTACCGAGGGCTGGGGCAGAGCCAAATAGGGAGGGTTTGGGAGGGGGTATCCCTCTCCCACGGAGAAGATTTTGCATATACTTGAAATGGTGCAATTTGGTGCACGTCACACAAGCAGCCAGAGCAATGCCAGCCTACACTGGAACGTCGTGGCCCCGTATACAGAAACAAAAATACTCACCATGCTCACCACAGACCATACGCAAGTTACTCAACAAAGTAAAACTGAGATCTGTTCGCGCGCGAAGCGCTCAGCGAAAATTGGAAGTGGATGTATAAATTACTTTTTGAACGTTAGAATTAACAAGTTTTAGCTCATACAACTAATATTTTCTTTCCCACTCGTATACGGATACATACAAAAAATATATATCCTTCCCTAAAACCTTGGGGGGGGGGGGGGGGTGATTGTATATGTCATCCCCCCCCCCCCCCCCCCGTTGTCTACGCCCTGCCCGTGCCCCCTCCCCCCCCCCCCCCCCCCTGCACAATTTCACTGGCTGAACCTGTCGGATAGTGATGATAAAGGGTACTCCTGACGATGATTAAGTCGTCAAAAAGGGTACTCCTGACGATGATTAAGTGGTAAATTTCATCAATTTAGTTGAATGTTCAGTCACGATGTCGGCAGAGGAACTAAAAATAGATTGTATACTCTTCCGCTCATACATTATACTAAACAAAAACCTTAATTTCCCGTATTCATGCCTGCCGCAGAACAGAACATAAATCATTTGGGGGTGGGGGAGGGTGGCATACCTTATGTTTTTGTTTACATTTTTTTCAAGAATACCATAATGTTTTTTCTTCAAGTTATAGTGGGATATGTACGCCCGTGCCAGTCGAGAGACAGTCGGAGGCCAGTAGGGGCCGATTCAACACGATGAATCGGATCCGACCGACCGGGCCCAACTCTAGCCTGATTGAAACCAGTCGGATCGGATCGAGTCGGCTCTGTCTGCAGAGGGCTTAACATGCAGACTCCGATCGGAAACCAGAGTTAATATGTTACTGATGACCAACCAAGCTTGTGATTCATTACGTGTATCCATTTGAACCTAGCTGGTAATGAAAAATTTGAACCTCTCCTGTTAATGATGGCAGTTTGAAAGGATACCGGAAACTGTTCAAGGAGGCCGAATCGGCAATAAATGGACAGAACCTCGACGTCCGATGATCGATTGCGAACTATTATTTCACGAAGTCATGATTATGGTAGTAAAGAACTTTAAAGAAAATTCTTCACTCACACGGTACAAACTCTGGAATATCCCCGGAGCCAGACTAGATGTTCCCTTTGAAGGGCAAATGACTCTCACTCAACTCGGCCCTCATGCAGCAACAGCAGACAGAGCCAGATAGAGATTCTCCTGCGGACCCTCAAGCTCCTGATGGCACAGAAGAGGATAGAGTGAGAAAGTGATACATGATGTCAATTTAGGTTCTTTGTTGATATAATCTTGTCGTCCTGCGTCTAGAGCGCTTCATACTATTACGATGCTGTTCTTTACTGGGACACGCTTTCTACGGTAGATCTGGACTTGGTGTCTCGAATGAAAACACATTTGGTAATCATTCTTCAGAATTATTGAAACAAACAAAATACATCTTTCTATTTTTTTTCTCTAAACATACTCGGGCTGTGGTCTTTGGAAACGTGAATCAAATGGTCCTGAACGGATTAAATTACATATTTGTCGGTGACAAATTGCGGAATAATGTTTGGGAACCGCAATTGATTTTCGAAGACTTCCGTTGGATGGTTAATATATATCTCATCCGCTAGGCTTCATAACACTTTTCAATCAAAAGATTTTGAGTGGGAACCGTGAACACACGTGTGGACACGAACATCATCCCTAATAAATAAAGGTCACCTAAATTCGAGTATTCCAGGAAAAAGAAAAAAGTTGCTTATGTCAACGCCAATGCTTCACGAACATCGCGCCAGAATTGGTGATTAAAGGCAAATATGCGTGGGTTAAAATGGGTAGTCAGCAAAATCCAACTCGCACTCCGTCGTAATCTCCCGAGGGAAACTCACGATGTGTGTTGGATCGATCTAGAGCGGTGTTTCGGGCCTTCATATGTATTTGCATGCATCAGTACATACATTCACAGTACCGAGCGATACACTGTCCATTGTACGATACATGTAGCAGTCGCACTCGCAGTGCAATGCAGTGTATACGCTATGCATGCATTCATGCATGCAGCGCAGCGGTGATTTATCCTAAATGTGTATAACCAAGAAGGTACCTAGTCGAACCGCTCGAGCTAGCTATCACCCGAGGCCATACAGCGCTGATAACAACGCAGCGGCACTGTGATGTCGGGTGCGGTTGAGCGTGTTGCGTAATACTTTCGCTCGAAAAATCTCTGATGGATCTCCATTCGACTAGTAGAAGGAGTACCTCCTTGGTATAACATACATTGCGAACGTGACTATTTTCGATGCATTTTCGACTCGGTCGTTCGTGAACTGGGACAGTTTGCGATCGCTACTTATAACTGAGCAAAATGGGGATTACGTCCCGTGCGTAAAAGTGCGCAATATGGATTCGCGCATCTGATATACCGGTATGAATTGCCTTTAAGTGCGTCGTAGGTATAAGCCATAGATGTTTGTTTAGCTACGTTTCCCCCGCGTTTTGATCGTTTCCGCGTTTCCGCTGGATTCCACTCGTAATGGCGTTGCCCTGGTGCATCAATTCAAAGAGGAGTATACACACACGATCTCGTAACCGTCTGTGCAGAAAAGGGAGACAACTTTCAAACCTTTTGACCACGAGCACATTTCCTCCAAATTTCTCACACTACCCCAACGCAAACATCTGAATAGGAATTGCACAATCTGACACACGATCTCGTAACTGATTGTGAAGTGGAGGAAAAAGCTGTTAAAAAGAAAAATCGGAGAAAGATTTTGAGCTTTGGAAACGGTGGCGTGACTCGGCGATGGATTGACTAATTTTTCCACCGAGCGAAATGATGAACTACACATGTTTACGCCTAATACATTACAATTAATTCATTGTATTCTACAGAGTATTATGACAGAATGTCAATGTGATATAAACAAAGGCATGGCAAAGAATGACTGTATTTAATTTCGAGATACACAGTCATGTTGAACTATAGGGTAACACAGTTCCCCAACGCCCGATACGATTATTCCTAGTGAGTGGCATACAAGATGGACGTGACACAACGAGGATTTTTCTGACATGATATTTTCCTTTGGGAAATCAAAGTATAATGCTTAGCAGAAAAAAATGGACCATAATTGCGCTAAAGACTGTCCTATGGTCCATGCGACACTCAGAATTGAAATGCAGTATTTTGTGAATTGTCGCTTTCACACGGAACAAAATCAATTATATTTTACATCTATATATACGGATGGAACGGACATCAGTTGTCCGTTTTCGAAATTTACATACACATGGACATTTTATGTTATATCAGGACACTGGATCAATATGTTGTATTAATATTACAACATTAATTTATATAAACGTTGAAATAAATTTGAATAGATTAACACAACATTAATTATGTCTAATGTCCAAGGAGTTGCATTTTCTCTTTCGGAATAAGTCTCCTTCAGAGGCGAAAGATATTTCCTGTAAGTTGAATTTTGGTTGATATTATATCATATAGGTCTATTAATACAGCAACAGTTATTTTGTGTTATTAAAATGGACTTTGTGTAGATGAACACAACATAACGTTCCTAAATACAAAGAGACTTCATCATCTCGGAAATCAAACATGGCTGGAATGCACTTTGCTTCGACGGACAGTAAATTCACCGATAATCGGCAGCTGTATGAAATCGTGCTACCGTCCTTCGTACTGGCGTGCATTATAGTGTTAATCATCGCTGGAAATATATTGGTTCTCGCCACCATTTTGCGTGAGCGCGTCCTCCACAATAAGACGAGCGTGTTAATCGCAAACTTAGCCATCGCCGACCTTGTTATGGCTATCACGTGCATGATCTTTGTGCTGCTTAGCTGCATCAAGGGTGCCTGGATATTCAGCGATGTCTTCTGCTACATTATGGGTGCGTTGAGCATCGTGATGTGCCTAGCGAGCATCAATACACTCGGTGCGATAGCCATAGACCGCTACCTCGCAATCGTGTACCCGTTTAGATATGAGGAACTGTTGTCGTTTTGGCGAATGGCCGCCATCGTGACTTGGATTTGGACACAATCGTTTGCCTTCAGTTTAATGCCCGCGTTCGGATGGTCGTCGTATGTCTACATCGCGGAGGAATACCTGTGCATCGTCAATTGGTCGGACAGTACGTCGTACGACATCGCGATTATCGCGGTAAACTTCGGCATTCCAATTTGCATCATGACGTACTGTTATGCGCACATATTTCGCATCGCGTCTGCGCACCGGCGGCGCGTTGAATCCCAGCAGAAAAGCGTCACCTTTCGTAGAACGGTGGAGTCAAGTCCAAGTGAGTCGAACGACGCGGAAACGACGCAGCAGAGAAGAACATCGCTCGAACCCTTCACAAAGCGCGCACAACAGCTGCGGCGGGACACTAAAGCAGCCACCATGCTGCTGGTTGTTATGGGGACGTTTCTCATCTGCTGGTCGCCTCTCTCCGTCACCATATTGTGCTTCGCCTTTCCATCCTGCCCCGCGATGCCGGAAGCGTTCCTCATCGTAGCCACGTGGCTGGCCATGCTCAATTCTGCTTGCAATCCGTTCATCTACTGCATCACTAACCGCCAGTTGCGCGAGGCCTTCAAACGAACCGTCGTCGTAGTCATACCCAAGTTCTGTCGGCGCTCAGTCAACACGCGGGTTTACCCGGTAGACGTAGCCGTGGTTGATGACCCACCAGCATCCAACTACTTGTCTACGCCGCCTTCGCCGCAGCATGAGGACGATGTACATGTGGACTCTCTAAGTGTCTGCGCATGCGCCGCATGTAGATGACGTATCCGTGGACCACTTACGAACATTCGACATCACACAGAGGACCGATAGGTCATGGAACGGTGGTCATGGACAAGACGGTCTTCCTCTGGAGAAAGTCCTCGAAGGTAAACATGTTGAACAATCTGTACGTAATGGACAATTGTGAGCATCGGAGATCAGGAATACATTTTTGTTTTACACACTGTGAGCGTAGGGTATCATATCACACGGTGTGCTCACATTGTGCTTCACATTGTGTTCCCGGGGTTATAAGTGTTGACACTATTAAAACGCTCCAATTTCACATATTCCGCACAATTTTGTTCACAATGTTGTCTATTGTGTGAAACACACAGTGTTTTTTTCGATATGAAGTAAAGAATGCACTGAACAGGGAGAAACTAAAACAATAACATCCGCTTGGCAAACCCTATACTACAATAATGCCTATATTTAGTCTATAGCGGATATATCCAACTGCCTTGATTTTATTTACATATTCATCGTACCACAAGTTAAAGCCAAATTACAGTAATGGACAAATTACAGAAATCCACTCTGTAATTGCATGTATAATTAGCTTAACAAATTGATCAAAGAGCTGCAACCAGTTTAAAGAGCTGCAACCAGAATGGCACTGCATCAAAGAAGATGTGATATGTCATACGAAGAACGTCTTTCTTAGCTTCACTGGACCATGCACTTCAGTCCAGAAGGGACTGTGCCTTATGTGCATATCAGCATATGTGATGAAGTGTTTGTCTGATACTGTCAAGTGTGAAGCAATTTTGAAACCTTACAAATTAATGATCGGCACCCCAATCTTCTCACATTCAAACACCTCCCCTCTAGAACGCAGGGTTTTTTTTATCCCCAAGTTGTAGATTCCCCAGAATTTGGAATTCCTTCCCCCAATCAGTCAGGGATGCGGCTGTTCTTTCCCCATTACCATCCTTTTTACGCCAACTAAACATGCTAAAAAGATTGTTCATTTCCACACAGTAACATTCAATGCCTAAGATGGTGAGGATATAATGGTGTACATGCATTTCTTTTGGCAAGTTTTAATGTTTTAATGTTTTAATGTATTGTTTTATTATGAAGGAGCAGTATATTTGTAATGGGTACCTACTTGACTGCTACTTGTTATATTATTCACGTTATTGATGGTTGTACTGATTAGGTTGAACCTTATAATTATCATTAGTGCATAATAGGCTACATGATTATTATATTATATTAAGTTGTTTTTTAATGTACTACTTTGTATAAATTAAAGTGAGGCCTGTAAAGTGTGTAACAGGAAAGCAGTGTTCTTTTTCAATGAAACTTTCACACATCATTCGGACATATCTTACAATGATTTTAGTACAGGATTGAAGTCTCAAATGTCATTTTGGACAATATCTGACACTTTACAGGCCTCACTTTAAGCTTAATATCGATAAATGCGACAATTGATGTTAGTATTTCCGTTATCGTATGGTTTTTGTTTTAAATTTTAAATTTAATACCACATTAAAAATTATAATAAGCTTTCAATAACCAGGCTCTCTTTTTGTACATTTTAATATTACCTTGTTTGAATTAGTGTGACAATTGTAGTTAATTAAACATGCGATTTATAATAATACCCTTTGTTTTGGTCCTGCTAAAATGAATTATCTTTTAGATTGGTAATTGAGAAAATAGAAATTATGATTTGTTTTGTTGTATTACACTGAATTTGAAATTTAATACACCACTTATTTGTATATACATTAATAAATGTTGTATTTGTTATGTTATATATACTCATTAGATAAGTATTGAATTATTAGACTCTTTGTGTTCATTTTAATGATATAATTATTTTGACACTTACTGGAGTTATTGATGGTACGCAGGTTACCTCTCATGAGAAGCATTTTTTGGAAAATCAATTGCATGTTTGAATTATTATCAAGTTCAAGTTCAAGTTCAAGTTCATTTTATTGTCCATAAGGAAATTTGTTGCGTTACATGCAATAATTGGAGAAATACAAAATACAAAATATTTACAACAAAATATACATTTACATAAATCAAAGGTCATTAGTCTGTTCATATTTAAGACAAAAAAAGATGCTTAATACATGATGTTTATAAACATTTTCAAACAATATATATTTTAATCATTTTAGTAATTTTGTGTGTCCAAGAATTATATCCATATATCGAACATTTATCATATCAAATAGTTTTATATTATTCAAAATCAATATCATTCCATTTTATTAACATGCTCATAATTATCAATTCCTTTATATATAAAATTAAATGTTTAAACTATATTGCTAATTCCATATCATTCAAATTATTACCAATATTAAAACTAGACATATAATTATACTCATTCTATAATACATATTGCAGAGTATATAATTATCTTAATTCGTCAGCGCGAGAACCGCATCATTGACCGAGCGATGTGATTGGTACGCAAATTGATTCACATCGATGCGCTCGCGAATTGGACCAATCAGCTTCTCTAGCACGATTCTCTCCAAGCACTTCATCACAATAGACGTTAAGGCGATTGGCCGAAAGTCGTTGTTTTCCTTCGGGCGTTTGTTTTTGGGCACGGGAGTAATGACGGACGACTTCCAGCAAGATGGGACAGTTTTCTCGTCTACAGACCTCTGAAACAGCGTGCAGTACGGGACCGCGAGTTGCGATGAACATTTCTGAAGAACTCGTCCGCTAACACCGTCCGGGCCAGAAGCCTTTCTGGGGTTGATCGCTTTGAACCTTTTCCGAACTTCAGATTCATCTATGACGAAGGGGCGGTCTTCGGAAAGCGAGGCGCGTGTCTCTTCTAGTTGTTCATCGAGCGTATCGTCGAAATCGCTGGTTTCAAAGCGGCTAAAGAATGTATTGAGTTCGTCTGCCTTTTGTTTGGGGTCATCCTCGTTGGCGAACGCGTTTTCCCTCTTTTTACTGGAATAATCCGTCATTACATCTAGGCATTTCCATGCATCTCTGGGATTGTTTGTATGAAAACAATCTTCAAGTTTCTTTCCGTATTCTTCTTTTGCTTTACTGACTTCTCGTTTCATTTCACTTTTTAATTCCTTGACCTCGTCATGGTTACCGAGGTTGAACTTTCTCTTCTTTTCATTAACGATCGACTTGATCTCTTTCGTGAACCATGGCTTGTTGTTTGGGTAGATCGTGATTTCTTTAGAGCCAATGTGTAAGTTTTCACAAAAGGCTACGTAATCATTGATTGTGTCAGTGAGTTCGTGTATGTCATCACACGAGTTGTAAAACATCTCCCAATCTGTGATTTCGAACGCCGTCTGTAGTAATTCAACAGATTTGTCATCCCACTTGCGTACTGTCCGTTTGCTAGGTTTTTCCCTTTTTAGTTGTTGTCGATATTTTGGCAAGAGATGAATGGTGTGGTGATCAGACGCACCAAGACCCGGTCTCAAAAGGGCCTTGTACGCATTGTGTATGGAACAATAGCATTTGTCCAAGGTATTCTCTCCCCTTGTAGCAAAGTCAATATATTGCTGATAATGCGGCATATCAGTTTCCAAATGACATTGATTAAAGTCACCCAATATGATGACTGGTGCATCGGGGGAACGTGTTTCTAATTCATTTACTTGTTCTTGTATGACTTGTTTGGAGGAGTTTTTGTCGGCATCAGGTGGAATGTATACCAGGAGTAAATGTACTTGAGGAAATTCTCTTGGCAAATAAAATGGGCGAAACGAGATACATATGAGTTCAATGTTCTTGTCGCACACTGTCGATCTGCAGGTGAAGTTGTTGCACCATTTGTTATTTACAAAGACACATAGTCCACCCCCTTTCGTTTTATTCGTATTCTCAAATGAACGGTCTGCTCTCATAGCAACAAAGCCGGGTATTTCAATATTATTAGAATGAATGTCCGAATGGAGCCATGTCTCCGTAAGACAGATCAAGCTCGAGTTTCTATATTCATGATCGTAGTTCACATTTGCACGAAGCTCATCCATTTTGTTGACTATTGACCTCACGTTGCTAAGTGTTATTGTTGGTAGGGGAGGTCGATGTCCCCTGTTACGCACCCGTTGTCTGATCCCCCCGCGCTTTCCCCTTCGCCTAGTACACTGCTGGTCCGGCTGGTCTCGCGTCGGCACCCAGTCCGGTAGGTCGGGGGTCCTGTGCTTCGATGCGGGCTCCTCGGCGAGGTGGAACATAAACTGGCGGTCATATGGAATGGGTATTGTACGAAGTTCATCTTCACAGCCTCGAATTTCACCAAATAAACACAAAACTATCACAGTTATACACAACCAAACTGACGAAACTTGTCCGATATACATATTGGTTGGATTCACAGTACAACATTTATCACAAAAGTCCACAAAACAGGATTTTAAACACAAAAATCAAGAGCTCCTGATTGCATGCAACTGGTCGATACATTTTGTTGTGAAATAGATAATAATATTATTATAGAGATTGTGTTGTTTCATTTTTAAATTGGTCACCCACGCTGTAGAATGCAATAATAAGCAAATAATTACCGTTGGTGAAGGTGATGGCAAAACTATCACTTCCAAGGCGATCTGGATGTAGCTATCTTTCTGAAGCGAAGCTGAGGAAAGATAGCGTATACATTCAGATCGCCGAGGAAGTGATGGTTTTGCCATCGCCTGAAACCAAGATCGCCGAGGAAGTGATGGTTTTGCCATCGCCTGAAACCAAGATCGCCGAGGAAGTGATGGTTTTGCCATCGCCTGAAACCAAAAGGTGATTATTTGCTCTATATTCTACATTGGAAACATTTCACTGGTAGCTAGGTCTACGAGAAAGACAATCTAGACCTAACTGTTTTTAATGTTTAGGCCTAGTACTAGACTTTGATCTACTTACCAACAATGCTATTCCAATAATTAACTCCATGAAAATTCCATAGCTAGCTAAGGCTATGCGGGTCTATATAAAATGAAAGTGAACTCCAACTCCAAGTCAGACTCCAAACAAATTGTAATTAAAAATTAAAACAGTTCAAAAGGCAACGTTCTAAAGTCTAAACGTCAAATAGAGTCATGGCAAGCGGTGTACGATACATACAGTGCATGGTACATGTACGTACCTATGTTCGCATTACATCTGTAATCATCGCGCCACACATCCGCGGTTGCATTGAATTGACCGTGTAGTGTGTGGCTATTCAAATCCCGTATCAAATGCAGCGGACATACCGTACCCGGTACCTACAACGGCAGTGTTGGAGTCATACTTATATGGTGTGCTGAAAAGTACGGAATTTGAATACACATTCTCCACAGCAATTCAATGCAACCGCGGGGTGTAGATAGTACGTTACCAATTATCTAGTGAGTGCAACGCACTTTCACCCAATATATCTACATAGTGTAACGAAGTTTTCTTCTCCCATCAATGATGGGCGAAACTATGTTTCATCACGTGATTACCTTTTGACCAATCGAAGAGCAAGATTATTAGTATGTGGAATATAATAAATAATAATAATAATAATAATAATAACGATAATAATAGTAATAATGATAGGTTTAATTATATATAGCACCTAATATAGTTCGAAATTATGAAATGTTTATTGATAAAATCATTAGTACAATTAATTGATAGGACTCTCAATACTTGTGTTGATGCAATACAATCAATAGACTATATTATCTTGCCTTGATTAGTAGTTAGCTTCTGAAATTTGTGTACATTGTTGCCATAATTAAAAGTAAAAGATTTCAAATTTGTATATAATGAATTATACATGTAGCTCTTATGTCTTATATCCCTCTCTCCTACTGCCTCTCTCCTTTTCCCATCTATTATCTTTCTCATCTTCTCTCCTTTTGCCTTTTTCCCTTTCCCTATTCTTGTTTTCTGTATCTCGCTCTCCACTCACCTGCCCTTTCTTTAATGGTGTTCTATGATGTATATATTATATGTTAATGCTTTCAAATGTTGATGTTAAAACAAAACAAAAACATGTTTTTATTATGTATTGATTAATTATTATGAATTCCACGTGTTAGACTGATAAAATAATATATTACAATATCGAAATATTTTTGTACAAGGCTTCCCTGGTGGCTTCCTCAAGTTGGTAGGAAAGACCTACCGTATGGGTCATAGGAATGCAAGATTTTTTTTTTTCCTGCCAGGCAGCTTGGGGAGACTCACCAGGGGTGCTTTTATGTTTTGTTTTGTAAATTCACTGTTTACTTTGTATCGTTACATTGTATTTTGTTCAAAATGCCGAATAAATAATAATAATAATAATAATAATAATCAACATTGTTGAAATAGTATAAAAGAGGGTTTATGTGGTAAATCATGAACCATAACATTGTAAAATGCGCACACAAGAGGGAAATTCCATCCGCCGTCGATTAGATTGAACGGCGCACAGCCTGTTTGGCCCGCCGGAACTTAGCCGGTGTGGCAGGGATAATTGTCAAGGTGTCCAGTACCAATTATTCCTAGATAAATCAAGGGATATCTGTCCACAACGCTCCGTTGGACAATTATCCCTGGTGCACCTCTAGGGATGATTGTCCTGGCACAGGGATTAGTGTCCATCTTGTGAATCGATTTCCGATGTGGATTATTTGCTCATAAAAAAAAATTTGGCGACGAATGATATAGACAAATCTTAAGTTGTGTGATATAAAGCGTAACGAATATGTTTTTTTGTTTTTTTTAAGCTCATTTGTCTTATATGCA